>JAAGAY010133556.1:0-28174 GCA_011801015.1 Ardeotis arabs
CAGCGTGCTGCCTCGGCCCCCGGCAGGCTCTCAGTCGCTATCACAACACAAATAACAATAATTTATGACCGCAAATTGTCGAGCAAATACACTCTGTGCATCAAGCACTAGTACTGTAATAAAAGGACACGCAAGCTCAGCGGGTTGATGGCTTTACGGGTGGAGTCAGAGTCCTTCAGGAGTTAACATTTAGCTGGGACTTGTTCCTTTCCTTCCAGCGCATCCCAGTGCGTCCCAGTGAGACAGGCAGTATAAAACACTTTCCTCTACTATTTACTTTTTCACAGTGCCTTCTTTCTCTTGCTTTTATTCACTGCCTGTAATTTAGAAAATTATTTTTGGAAGGAACAGATAAATACCACTTCGTGGAAGCAGAAATTTCTAGCGCAAATCTGATTAAGAGCTTCATTTCCTGGATTAGGAGCAAATTAACTCATTACTCACACAACACAAAGCAAAACAGCATTTGTGAACAGCAGCTCAGGGTATTTGTGGGGAGGTGTCCTGGGTGTAGGTGGCAGGGTTTGGTGGTGGGGGGGGCCGTAGCGGGGGCCGGGAGGGAGGTCTGGGGGTGCCCTGTGCCGGATACAGGTGGTTCCAGCTGGATCAGTGATGGACCCATCATGCTGGAGCACTGGAAATGAGTGAGAAGGACGGAGTGGCAGAGCGAAACCGCTGTGTGCTGACCCTGACCTGCGCCAACCATTGCCTCGCCGAGGGGACCGAGTGGAACCTGCGGTGGTAACAAGGAGAGAAGAGGAGTCCGGAGTGAAGAAACGACTGGGTACCACTCTGATGTTTTCAAGGAGTCATCAGTCGTAACTCCAAGGTGCCTTTTTCTGAGTGGGGATGGACAGCTCATAGCACGACATTGTCTATGCAAAAATAGGGCTGTGTTTTGCCAGAGCACTTCAGATTTAATGAATCTACACTGAATTTTACTGTCCAGTCTATCACTTCATCATTCAGCTCTGCAACATTCTCCCATCATCTCTCATCTCTGCTGTATTGGGTATACTGGTTCTATAAAAAGCTTCATCACATCCTGATTGACATCCTTCCCTAGATCTCTGATCTCTGCTGAGGACAGCCTGAGGGAAGCAGAGACCCCCACAAGCCCCTGTGACCCTCGAGGTAGTGTGGGCGAGGAGGCACCACGTACAACAGGAGCTTGCTGGGTGTGGGGATTTCTTACCAGCTGGGCTGCGATCGCAAAAGCCAGGTCAGGGATGCGACAGCTACAGACAGACTGGTAAAACCGGCCAGGCTTTGCTCTTGTGCCACAGAGATTCGACACTGTGAACGGGAATCTCCACTTGCAATAGTCCAGATTTATAAACACATTTCTTGTTCTAAGATTTGGAGGAAATAAAGAAAGTAGAGACACTAATTCAGTAGAAATATTATGGGTTTCTTTCCTTTTCTGTGCTGTATTTGCAGTACTGATCTATGAATCAGATCTGCAGCAGCCTCGCACATCAGTAAATAACTCAGGCAACAGAAATCACCTCCAAGTCATACGAGGACAGAGAGACTAACAAAAATCCCGGCACTCACGGGTGTTTTTGCTCTTCCCCAAGACCCTGGGAGCCGGTGCCCGAGCCCCACAGTGAGGGAAATGAGATACTGATCGTCTGTGGTTCATACACAGCCTCCAGCCTCAGAGACGGCAAGGACAGAATCACAGAATCGTAGAATCGTAGAATCTTAAGGTTGGAACCTCCAAGATGATCAAGGCCAACCGTCAGCCCAGCACCACCACGGCCACTAAACCCTGTCCCGCAGAGCCACGTCTGCACGGTCTTGAGCACCTCCAGGGACGGTGACTGCACCACTGCCCTGGGCAGCCTGATCCAGCGCTTGACAACCCTTAAGGGGTTTCCTTCAGGAAATTTTTCCCCATATCCAACCTAAACCTCCCCTGCCACAGCTTTGGGGCCATTTCTTCTCATCCTATCACTCGTTATTTTGGAGAAGAGACCAGCACATCCTCCCTGCACCCCCCTGTCAGGGAGCTGTAGGAAGCAGTGAGGTCTCCCCTCAGCCTCCCCTTCTCCAGGCTGAACAACCCCAGTTCCCCAGCTGCTCCTCATCAGACTGGTGCTCTGGACCCCTCTGGGTCCAAAGGATCAGCACTCGTTTACACTGAAGTTCATGGACGCTTCGGGGTCCTCAGATGAAAGGTGATGTTAAAATACCACCCTAAGGATCCAGGCTGCCCCAGAAGGAGTGAGGATTCAAACCCAAAGGGAGTTTTACAGAGGGTTAAGCCTGAAGAACACATACACCATTACATGTGTACCAAGCCAGTCATGCCCAGAGGGATATTTACCCACCCAGAGATAAAAATCTTTCCCCTTTGTGGACCAAAGATCCATTTGGTGTTGAGACAGACATAACCCATGCAGCGGGAGAGGCGTGAATTTGTTTACAAACCCTTGCTATTCCTGGCAATTCCCTCACAGCAGTTTCTCCTCTGTGGTGATTAATGTCTCTGAAGTCCCAGCAGTGAGTGATTAGGGTGATTGGGTTCCTTAAGGTGTATAAATACTTCCATGTGAGTCCTTTTGGCAGGTTGAGGGGCTGCTTGGTTTTTTTGAGAGAGAAAAAGAAAAAAAAAAAGCCAACAGTATTTGAAGGTGATGTATATATGGCCGTGGTCACATCTAAATCATCTAGACGAGCTGGGTGGATGGTTTGGGTTTTTTTCTTCATTTAATCTGATGTTATGCCAGTATTCTTAAGCATAGTGCCAGGCTCTGAGCCAAGTTCCCATTTTAGCCAAACTGAGGTGAAATACAAATCACTCTATCCAGCAAAGCTACCATGCAGACATGCCAGTACATCTAGGTGGACTTCGTCTTTTGTTGAGTTAATGAGCTACTTCATTACTTCTAGACATCCCACATTAAGTGGATATTATGGAGGAGAACTGCCAATTGGACACCTGCAACCTCTGTTTGCTTCCTTGCAAATAGGTTAATTACAACAGTACTAATTATTTGGCTGCAAGCTGCTCCTTGGTTAAACCAACCTCAAACAAGCTCCAGACACACAGGCGTAGCATCCGCTCACCCAGCCTGCAAAGACCTGCATCCGAGGAGAACGGCAAACACCACAAGGAAGGTAATAACTTGCTCTTCTTTCTTATGGAAAGGGAGAAGTCATGCACCCCAGTGAGGTACAGGCTTGAAAATGCTCTGAAACGGGTGATTTGGGAAAAACATACGGTTTCTGCACCGGGGGATCAGGTTGTGCGTGTATCTATGGGAGACTACTTTTGATCTTATACTGGGGAGGGGGTATGGACAGGATCATTACTCTAGCTCTCCTAAAAACCAAGGGATCACTTTTTTCATGGCAGGCTGCACTGATCAGGTGGCCGTTAGCACAGTCTGATCAGCACCTGGTTGGCAAAAGGCATTGGGTGGACGTTTTTCACTGAGGCTGCACGGCTGGTACATTTACAGTGTCTAAGAATGGCACAAAATGTTAAGCACATCAAATCTGGTAGATTTAATGATTATTGCTTAGCAGTAGAGAGGCAGAGCTGACAAAAATGAGCGAGGAAAGAGTTAAAATCTCAGCTTCAAGAACCAGGATCTATTCCCTCCTTACAAAGCCAGGGAAGCTTTGCCAGTATGCAGCAATCAAAAATTTCGACTCCTTTTGCACTCTGTTCAACACTGACCAGCTCGTTCTCTGAGGGTAACTTAGAATTATTTAATGATTTAATCCATTTCACTGTTTAAAAACAAAGTGCGAAAAATTTGCAACAAATCTGATGGGGTACAGCAAGCTACGTCAAGGTGCCTGGTAATATTCCCCCTTTCTAGAAAATCTTTTGGATTTTGACTGCTGCAACGAGCAAAACTTGTCACTTTACAAGTTACTGAACTACTTAATTCCACAATGTAAAACTCTGTCAGCTTTTTGCACCAGTGGAGCACAAAGAAAATGCCCAGAAGTGTGTCAAGAGAAGTGTGAAGCGCTGCTCCACTTGAGGAGCAACAAGTCTGGAAGGGCTGCTCCCACCCCTGCTGTTGCACGTACAACTCAAAAATAGCCAAAAATCACAACATCTTCCTGACACGGCATTTGTACGTAGGCTGCAACTGCAGTCGTGCTTGGGGGTTGGTGGTAGCAGCAAGAGGTCCACGTGAGGCTGGGTTGGGGTTGACGAGGTGAAGGAGGAGCTCCTCCAGCCGCGATGCTCGGTGCGGGGCTGGGACGTGGCACTGGACGCCTGTCGCCCTGTGCGTGTCGAGGGTCCGGGCACAGCTTTGATTGCACACTGGAGCTGTGGCCACTGGGCACGTCAAGAGGAGGACACATGAGATGCAGAGGAGGTCAGGTGTAATGTGGATGAAGCTGAGGTGCAGTGGGGACAGCGTCTTCGCACGACCCGAACAGGCTGCTCAGAGAGGTCACTTCCTCGGTGTCTCATGTGCTTGTCTGCACTCAGGGAATCAGACCCTGCAGGGGAACAGACCTGGCACGGCGCTGTGAGTGTGCGTGAGAAGGACCCAGTAAAAACCGGGTCTGATGCCGGTTGAAAAGCATTATTTAATAATCTGGATGGCTTTATCACACAAGAAGAAGCACGGGTACCACTGCCAGAACAGCACAGGGATCTGTAGATCGGTTACCTCTGACGGAGAGCAGGGAGGGAGGACCTGCTTTTTTCCCAAGCAGAGGATGACAGGATCTCGGATGTGTTTGCCCTTTCCAGATAAACAATTCTGGCACGAGACATGTTTCCTGCTAGACTGGCTTGTGCCAGCTGTGGCTCTGGATTTACAGCCGAGGTAGCCGAGTACACCGCAAACAGAGTCCTCTGTGCAATCAGCTGCTATAAATAACGCTGGCCGCGCAGCGCTCTCGCAGTACGGGCTTTGTGGTATTTGGCCACATCGCAAATAGCGATGACTAGAAACAAACCGAAATGCCTGTTGGTTTGTGTCACGTGGGGGACTGGAAGCGGCTTGGAGGAGAGATGGAGCTATTTAGGGGTCAAGGGAGTCAAATGTCTGGAAAGCCGCAGAGATGAGGTCTGGCCCTTGGTATGCTGGGGAAAACAGGGTACCAGTGCCTGAGAAACTCGCGTCTAATTCCCAGACTGCCATAAATTAACCCTCCTGTGCCTCTGTTTTTGTGGTAAAACAGGGACAATTCACAGCACTTCTTTCTTTGGGCTTGAGGGTGAGGGGGTACACACACCGTGGGATGGTTGGTGCTGGGCGGGACTGGCCCTGCACCCTCAGGAGAGTTTTGGCCATGACATTGGTTTTCCTTCCCGATGCAGGAGACAGGGACCCTGTAGGTGAGATGCCCATCAGAGGGGGACTCCAGCAAAGTGGCTGGGATTTGGGGTCCAGCACAGACAGCCCCACAGCTGGCAGTGCTGGCCTGAAGCAGAGCACGCAGCTGGGGGATGCATGGGATCAATGCGATGCTTCCACAGGCATCACCTCTCGCAGCAAAAATGCTCTGGGTAGCAAATGCTGATGTTGCAAACACACATCTGCTGTAATTCCCCAAGGTGGGACACACCAGCCCAGGAGAGGATGTGGTTTACGGCTGCAGAGGTGTGTGAGTGACTGCAGTCCTGCTGAGCTGCATCCTCAAAGTATTCCAGTCTTCTCCCATCTCAGTTTTTTGTATTGATGGCAACTAAATGTACTCAACTTCTAGTTTGTAACTCCCAAACTAAGGAGTGGAGGGATGGGGACAGCAGCCAGAGGCCAGCCCAGGATGGGAGGAGAGGTAAGATAACTCCCATACATTCAGGCTAAGACCATCTGTGTTTGCGTCTTGCCGGTGATGGGACCGAGTGTACCTGGATAAGAAGCAGGAGGATATGATCACAGGTCTGTGCCTGAGGAGTGGCTGGAGTCCATAGCAGTGCGTGCTACAGCCCTTTCTTCTCCCCGTCCTCGCCAGCTGTTCCTGTGGCTTCCTTCCCTGCTCTGCAGCAGTGCCCCATGTCCTATGCAAATCGCTGCAGTCCCTCGTCCTTCATCCCAACAGGCGTCCCCGGGCTGGAGGATGCTCAGTTCTGGATTGCCTTCCCATTCTGCACCATGTACTTCATGCTCTACGGGGCTTTTTTCCTCAGTATTTTAACAAGACTCCCTAAATTTCTGTTGTTGTGTCTCTTCCCTAAGCACACAGGCACTTGTAATGGGGCTTTGGGAAGCTCCAGTTTTTCAGAAGACTCCATTTGCCTCCAAACTCCTGTGAGATCCTACTCCTGTGGTTCTGGCACTTTCGCAAGCTGGCTCTCCTCTTTGGACACCACGAAATTCCGCACGTGCCGCACTGCCTGAGGGTAATACATCCCTCCTGCCCCTGAACCAACACTCGGTGCAGCGTTGGGAGAGCAGGAATTGATGGAATGTGATGCGCAGAGCAGCTGGGGAGGGCGATTGCGCAAGTCTCCTTGCTTTCTGCAGGCCTCCTTGTGCAAAGGACAGGGACATAAACTAAAAAAAAAAAAAAACTGTTGTTTTAGTTTAGTTTGGGGCTATTGTAGGAGGGTCACATCCGAGCACTGGAGGCCAGGAGCAGGAGTGTGGATTAAAGCAGTTCAAGCATTGGATCAGGCTGCTCAGGGAAGCAGTGGAGTCACCATCCCTGGAGGTGTTCAAAGAACATGTAAGCGTGTAGGCATGGCACTTAAGGACATGGTTTAGTAGGCATGATGGTGTTGGGTTGATGGTTGGACTTGATGATCTTGGAGGTCTTCTCCAACCGTAATGATTCTATAAAGTAGGGGAGCAGAGAACAGGAACTGAGCTCCTCTTGTTCTCCTCAGCAAAACCTGTACCTGATTTTAGCTGTGATGAATACTCATCTCCTAACACCAGATACTAGATGATGGGGGTTGGACTAGATGATCTTTAAAGGTCCCTTCCAGCCCAAACTATTCTATGATTCTATGATACTGACTTACCATCCCAGCTCTCCTTGTGCCTTCACCCCGTGGAAATTCGGGAGCAGGAATTCCCTGGGTCTGGTCTCAAAGGGAAGCGTGATGTCCCACATGTATCCTGCACTGAGCTAGAGAGGAAAGGGGAGGGTTACAAAGAACTGTGGTGACCACCGAACCCAAGCTGGCAGGTATAAACTCAGTTCTTTCAGTGTCTCCTGACGCTGCTGCCCTTGGGTGCCTTCTGGGTTACATAAAATTAGTCTCAATTAGGTCAAAGTGGCCAGAAACATCCAAGGCCAGGTTGGCTGGGGCACTGAGCAACCTGATCTGGTTGGAGATGTCCCTGCTCCTTGCAGGGGGGTTGGACTGGATGGGCTTTGAAGGTCCCTTCCAATCCTAACCATCCTGTGATTCTATGAATTGGTCTGCCAAATTATTTACATCTACACTCTTTCTACTGTTGCCTTAGAGGATGCAAAGCACGAGTGTGGAACAGGACAACCCTCCTCTGTCTTGCAGGATGGAGACAGCCAGGAGCTCCATCACACAGTCCCACAGACCATGGAAGGAGACCCAGACCTCATTCACATCTGAAAAGAGTCAGCATCCCATAAAGAGGCGATGCCAAGCTCGGGGACCTGTGTTTGGAAGGCTGCAGGGCCAAAGGATGAGGAAGAATTCAATATATTGTGAGGGTTATGAGCACTGTAGGGGATTGGCAGCAACATCTTCTTAATTAAACACACCGAATTAGGAGGTTAGTCAGTAAATTAGCAAGTCAGCTCCACGCCTGCACGTGTGTGAACTCATTTCTTGAACCATGAGACAGGGTCACCAGGGATTCCTCTCAGCAAACGTACAAATGCTCCCACCGCTGAGAGCTGCTGGGTCGGAGAAGCGGGCGATGGAGCTGGTGGGAGCCGGGCTGGCCAGCATCGCTCCCGCGGGGCCGGGTGAGTCGGGTACGTCTGCTGATGTGTCTGGACCAGTCTGCAGCAGCAAGCCAGGTAGACCATCCGTCGGTGCACAGGTTTCAAACAGAAGCGGAGAAGAGAGTCTGGAAAAGGAGCTCCACGACCCTCTCCAGCCCCGTGCTTCTTGATCACATTCTGCACCAAAAAAAAAAAAGCACCATGAGTTTTGAAAAAAATCTGAGGCAACCTTGGCTTCTTGCAACAGAAAATTCTCAGGCCAGCGTGCACGTTGTCATTTCAGGGAGTTTGCTTTACAACTGGATGGATTTAAGGGTAGGCTTTGTCCGCAGGCATGTAGATTTATCCTCCTCCGATCTGTTCGCTCGCTTTCAGGAGCGGGAATGTGTGGGTGGGGGGAGCAGGGGGGAATGTGTGCGTCTGGTTTTTGAAGACGTTTCTGCAGTTGCTCCATGGACCACCGTCAGAAGTCGTACAGAGCAGACACGAACAAAACCCGATCTGATCTGGCACCCTTTGCCAACGCAAGGTGGCTGTAACCAGGGTCATCCCAAACAGATTTCTGTCCTGCTTGCTCTTCTGGAAAAATGAAGCATCGGTCTCCTGGGGCACTGCAGCTCTATTTTCATCAGTGCATTGCTGTCTTTACCACTGGAGAAATTTTCTTTAAGCCCAGACTGAATTTCTCCTGTTCTTTCTGGGATTTAGACCCCTGATTTGTCCTTTCAGAGGACATTTCCATAAAGTGCCTGCCATGATGCACCTCAATCTGCAGACCTCCAGCTCCATCCTTTGCCCCTCACGTTCATCCTACCTGAACAAGTAATTCTGAGAGTGTGATTTGCTCAGAAACGTAACTTTAATCTGTGAATGTGTTTTATAAATGACGGGAAAGCGAGCATTCGGATTTGCCTGGGAAGATCCACCCTTGATAACATAATGCTTTCTGGACACGACACACTGGGGTGCAAATGCCAGGGAGGGAAAAGTGTAATCATATTTAATTTCAGAGGTGACAGAAATGGGATGGGAGCACATTGAGAGGGGAAAACAGAGGCAATTTCCTGGCTGTTGAGGCAGGGCGGAAGGTTGATGCTGTCTCCCAGCGGATGCATGAAAGCAGAATATCCTGGGATGCTGACTATCATTTTCCTGGGTAAGGTAAGCTGTCACACCCACAGCAACAGGCATTCAGCAGCTCTGTGATCCAGAAAGTCCTTTTCAGCTTCATCCTTCTAGATACAGAGCAGGACAAATGGGAGATGAAGATGGGAAATCACATATTGGTGCTGATGAAGGGGTTAAAAATTCTCCTCCGAGTCTGGAATAAAACTCCTATCTTCTGAGGTTTACTTCCACCACTTCCACATCTCGTGGTGGCATGTGGAGGAAGAAGGAGGTAACTCCTGCCTGTTTTAATACAGGAGCTATGGGTCCTCAAACGACACTAGCACATGTCGGGCTTGCAAGAAAGGGAAGGGGTTATTTCACATAAGGTGCCATTAGTTTGTGAAATTCCTTGCTAAAAGACAGCGTGGGTGCTAAAATTTGACACAGAAGAGGCTAGATGGGTTTCTGAGGTGGGGTAAATTAAAATGGAAAAACCACAACAAGTCCCTGAGCTTTGGATTGTTGGCAGCTGGGAAGGCACATGGTGTCTCATGGCATGTTTAATTTCTATATTCTTCCCTGAGGGTCTGCTTTTGATGCTGCACATAGGACCTGAGGCTAGATGGACCTTTGGTGTGATCATCCTTGTGTCCTCTCCCCTCTCAGGCTCCCGCAGTGACCACCATGCCCTGCTTGCGTCCCACCAACACCTCGCTGCTGGAGCTGCACCTGACGGGTATCCCGGGGCTGCAGCACCTGCACTGCTGGATCTCCATCCCCTTCTGCATCATGTACCTTGTCACGCTGGCTGGCAACAGCACCCTCCTGTGTGTTATAAAGGCTGACCCGAGCCTGCACCTGCCCATGTTCCTCTTCCTCTCCATGCTGGCTGTCATCGACCTGGTGATGTCCACCTCCATCACCCCCAAAATGCTCGGCGTCTTCTGGTTTCACTCCTCTGCCATCAGCCTGGATGCTTGTCTTACGCAGATGTACTTTGTTCACGCTTTCTCCGTGATGGAGTCGGGGGTGCTGGTGGCGATGGCCTTTGACCGCTACGTGGCTGTTTGCAACCCACTGCGGTACTTGTCCATCCTGACCAGCCCCGTCGTGGCTGCCGTTGGCCTGGCTGCCTTGCTCAGGGCTGTGGTTTTCATGAGCCCCCTCACCTTCCAGATTCGCCGCCTGCCTCTCTGCAGCCCGGCCGTCGTGGACCGCTCGTACTGCGAGCACATGGCCGTGCTCAAACTGTCTGGCGGGGACACTGCCTTCAGCAACACCTACAGCCTCTCCGTCTCCACCTACGTGGGCAGCTTCGACTCGCTGCTCATCACCCTCTCGTATGCGCTCATCCTCCGAGCTGTGCTCAGCCTCTCCTCCCCACAAGCCCGCAAAAAAGCCTTCAGCACCTGTGGCTCACACCTCTGCGTCATGGCCCTCTTCTACATCCCTGGGCTGCTCTCTATGTACATGGAGAGGTACCACCAGGAGCTCCCACCCCACGTCCAGGTCCTGTTGGCTGACATCTATCTCCTCATCCCACCTGCTTTCAACCCCCTGATCTATGGCATCAGGACGAAGCAGATTCGTGATGGAGCACGGAGGGCAATCTCCCGAAGGAGACGTGTGGCAGGAGAGATTGGGCCTGGCCTTCAGGGCACAGGGCTGGGGCTCATGAAGACAAAGCCAGTTCCCTAGAGTGGCCAAAAGCTCTGCTGGACTTTGATGTGGCTCTCAGCATGTGTTCAGAGCCACGGGTGCCCCGGGAAATGTTGGCACCCACTGAATTCCAGTCAGCACCAAGGGTTGCCCTCCTGCCTGACCCCGGCACGAGGCAGTGGTGTTGCCCCGCCACCTCTGGGTGGCCCAATTCCCTCAGGTCTCCCAACATAAATAAGGATTTCAGCCATCACCTGGCCTTGTTCTGGCAAAGTGACCTAGCTGAACCAGAGAAAACAGCTGCTTCCTTAACACATCACTTTATGTGATAGAAAGTTATATAACCTCATTTTTAAAAAGGGGAACAAGGAAGACTCGGGGAACTCCAGGCCAGTCAGCCTCATCTCTGTGCCTGGCAAGGGCATGGAGCAGATCCTTCTGGAAACCACGCTAAGGCACATGGAAAATAAGAAGGTGACTGGTGACAGCCAACATGGCTTCACCAAGGGCAGATCGTGCCTGACCAATTTGGTGGCCTCTATGATGGGGTGACAGCATCAGTGAAGAAGGGACGAGCAACAGACATCATCTACCTCAGGTTGGCTGCTCCCTGGGCTGTCCCAGGAGGATGTCCAGCCCACAGTGAGCTGTGAGACCTCCAAGTGGGTTGAGGACAGTGGGTCTCCCTCCCGGCAGAGCCACAGAGGATGCTGCCTACCAGGTGGGGGACAGCCAGTACGGCACGCAGGGAAGAGCGCTTTGGGACCGTGTGGCATTCGCTACGGGATGTGTAGGGGAGGAAGCAAAGGCTGGGAATGGGAGGGATCAGGGTGGACTGGGGGCAAAAGTGTGGGAAACCAGAGGGGTATGGGGATGAAAGGGTCCAGTCACACGTAAACACGCTGTTGGTCAACATGCTTGTCTGTTCATGGTGCCTGACCAGTGCTGTCTGTCCTGTCTTCTATTAAACTCCACTTCTAACACCACCCCTGGATGAGGATCCCCTCTTCTGTGTCCATGCATGAGCACCGAGGGCTGAGCACTAGGCACCAGAGTGGAGACCATGGACCGTAGGGGCCCGTGAGCCTGGGGTGGGCATGTGTGGGGTGGGTGCATACGTCGGTGTGCAAACGCCAAGCAGGACCAGCCAGCGGGTAAGCTGAGGTTTGGGGCCAGGTATCAGCAGATATAAGTCTGGGCTGGATGCTGGACAGACCAGCGCTTGAGATGCTGCTGGAGGGATGGGGGGGTCGGAGCTGTGCTGCTGCAGAGACCGTGGGGTGGGCTACCGGTGATACTGTAGGACTTGGACGGCTGCTGAGAGCCGTTTGCTTGTGTGTGTGAGGCAACTGGGGAGAGCAGGGGCCCAGGGCCAGCTACTGGGCAGACTGGGCACCTATGCACAGCTGCTGGAGGGATCCATCCCATATATGTGTATATAGAATTTCCTGTAAAAGCATGCATCCTAATCAGCCGGAGAGGAGAACCGGATCAGGCTGCTGATGCCATTTGTGTGTTTGTGTGTGTGTGTTCTCAGCCTGTGGTGACCTGTCTGGCCAACTGCCCTCCACTCACAAACAACCCCGGGGCAGGGTCCATGTTTGCACCCTACAATCCGGATCAGCAGCCAGGAATCTCCCGGGTGGAAAAAAAAAACGATAAACACACTGACATGTATGGCGTGACAGGCTCCAAGCATGTGGGAAGCATGGGGACCCAAAGGATACACAAGGGTGGACAAGAGATGAGCAACTGATGTCATCTACCTGGGCTTGTGCAAGGCATTTGACGCCGTCCCGCACGACATCCTTCTCTCTAAACTGGAGAGACACAGATTTGACGGACGGACCACTCTGTGGTCTGCCATTGAGACGTATCAACCAGGGAAGTGAACATAGGTTCTCACCTGCACTTTCCCCAGAATCTTTTTTTGGAAAATAAATGGAAAAATCAGAGATTTATTCCCTAATGAGCTGGCATTCTGCTAATGACCCTTAAAGGCAGGCCTTGCACCTGCTGGAGGCTCACCACCACGCGTGGTTTTCCTACGCACAACCAGTTGGCATCGTTCCTCACCCACCCACTGCGTGATGCAGCCAGGGCTCGGGACCTGGGGCGAGGGTGGGATCCCACCTTCCTGCGTGGATTCTTGCACACACTGCTTTCCGGGAGACATAAAAGTTCTGCAGTAATGGTTCTGAGTGGAGAAAAGAGTGGAAACCCAGAGTTTCCAGAGCATCTTGCTCTCTCTGGCAAAAGCAGAGGGATTTTTCTCCACTTCGGGTGGAGTTCGTTCACATTTTGTGCATTGGTCCCATTGGCACCCAGCAGGCTCTGGAGGCCCCCGAGACCCCAGCGGTGTGAGACCACAAGGGAGAGCTAATGAGAGAAGCTGGAGCAGCCTTGAAAATTTCCATCTCCTCTCAGGGAAGGCGACCTGATCTCTGTGTCCTCCAGCCGCTGTCCCTGGGGGATTTCTGGAGCGGCGCTGCACTTGGAGACACGCGGAGATGCTGTGCCGCAGCCCTCCAGGTGACAGTCTGACGGTGAGCAGGTACCGGTGCTTATCCTTCTCGGCAGATCGGGGTCAGGAGCATTTGCTTAGGCTGCAAAGCTCGTCTGTGCTGTTTTTCCCTCTCCCAGGCCAAGAAATCCCAGTGACCAGGGTTCTTCAGCGCTGCTGCAATACTGATAGCAAGATTGTGCCGGGCACTGGCTGCAGAAGAGAGCTGCAGGAGGAAAACATGCTCTTGCCTTGGGTGTAGGCGCCTGGGGACGTGGCTCCGGATTCAGACAGAGCTGGGTGCCTGGAGGTAGGCGTCTGCACACGCTTGTCCGCACAGTCAGCGGCATTCCAGCCCCCGCGGTCAGCAGCTCATCTCACCCCAGGGCACACGCCGATGTCTGGGGAGGGGGTCACTCTGCTCGAGCTCTCCTCTGACCACACCAGGCTCTCAGACCCCGGGGCTGTCGTTACTTGGGTGCCTGCAGCCGCTTGAGATGCCCCTGGGTACCCAAGGCGTCCGCGTGGGCAAGGCAGACCCTCACCCCATGTTTGCAGGGACCCGCGTCCCGCTGGGTGTGGAGGGAGCCGAGGCCAAGTGGTGCAGAGGGGCGGTGCAGCGCAATTGCGTGCAGTGATTGTAAAGGAATTTTGATCCTGTTTCAGCCCCTAGAACGTTCCGATTCGCAGACATTTAGGCCAAAAGGTAAGCGCTTCTGTCCTGACCAGACTTAGCCAGCAGCTCCTGCAGCAACCCCAAACCCGGGGCTAAGCTGTGGTCCACAGGGGTTCAAAACCTACAAAAGTCTGCTCTGTCTTGTAGAACATCACATTCTGTGTTTCCTTTGTTGTCTCCCGATATATACTTTATTTCTATTCTGAACCAATAGAATCACATCTAGCTTCTGCTTCTTGCTATTGCCACGCTGGCTGTGTCCAATGTCAAATTTTAGCCTAAACGACCCTGTAGCGGGGCTGTACACCAGTGAGTTTTGTCACTGGCATGGGCATGGTCAGCCACAAGCCACCCCACAGCTTGCTGCTTGTTAAAAAGCTGCAGGTGGACATCATCCATGCAATTTATTTTAACAGGCAGGGATCTGGTGTGGTCGTCACCCACCTGGTCTTTGCGATGGAGAAGCAGCAGAAGCAGTCACAAAGTTTTGGCACAATACTCAGACTCTTCTTCTTTTCTCCCCAGGATTGTTCTCTGGAGTTTCTGTGTTACCTGCAAGCTTCTCCCACCAGAACAAAACCTCAGAAATTAATCTTTTCCTCTGACCACCACCCAGTTTTGCAGGCTTCTCTCGCGGGCAAATAACAGAATGAAGACACAGCAGCAAAAGGCAATTTTGTGGTGGCACTTAATGCCCCAGAGCACTTTCTAAGACCACGTTTTGCCCTGCAAATTTGGAGGAACTTCTGTGTTGGGCCCGCTGTAGGTAAGCCAGGGCTGCTGAGGCAGAGTGCTGCCTGAGGGACGCTGGATGCTGAATTTTCTCTCTCCTCTTGCAGCTTATTTCAAGATGCCAGCTGAGCGGTGGTGAGCAACCAACAATGAAATAAGCCTTTCACAAACAACGTCCTGTGGAAGTCCCGTGGTTATCCCCGGTAGCACAACTTGAAATATGAACTTTTTCACCTTATAGGAACTTTCCAGCCATAGCAGCCCCACTTGTCCAGCGTTCCTGGTCCATTCCCCATGGCTGGTCATGCCAGTGCGGCAGCACTCCCGTCTCACATGTCGTGGTAAGGATGTGGATTCCTGATTTGGCTCTTGCACAGATGCAGAGTCCCCACCTTATCCCCCTTAGCTCTGGGCACCTCAGGACTCCTTTTTTTAAGCACAAAAGCAAGGTTGTCCTGCATGGCTTCTGACCCCTTCAACCACCCCAACAGCAGCTCCTCCTCTTTCATCCTCGTGGGTGTCCCCAGCCTGGAAGCTTTCCCCACCTGCCTGGGCATCCTCTTCTTCTTAGGCTACCTCACGACCTTGGTGGGAAATGGTGTAGTTTTACTTGTCATTAAGCTGGACAACTCCCTGCGTGACCCTGTCCATTGCTTCCTGGGCATGCTGGCAGTCCTTGATGTGGTGATGGTGACGTCCGTCATCCCCAAGATGCTGAGTGTACTCTGGCTGAAGTCTACTGAGATCAGTTACGTGGCCTGTTTTGTTCAGATGTTCCTTGTGCACTCCACCACATCAGAGGAGTCAGGAGTGCTCCTGGCCATGGCTGTTGACCGGTACGTTGCAATTTGTCACCCCCTCAGGTACCAAGCCATCTTGAATCGGCAAACAATCGCCCAAATAGGACTGGCCATAGTGGGGAGAGCTCTCCTTTTCATGGTCCCCTTGATAGGGATGATAACAAACCTCCCCTATTGCCATTCCCATGTGATTCCCCATTCCTACTGCGAGCACGTGGCTGTGGCGAAGCTGGCGTGTGCAGACCCCAGACCCAGCGGGCTTTACAGTGTGGCCGGGTCCTCTCTTATCGTAGGGATGGACATGGCTTTCATTGCTGTGTCCTATGGGATGATCCTTAAAACTGTGGTGGGCAAGAAATCGAGCTGGAAGGCCTTCAGGACCTGCGGGTGTCACATCTGCGTGATGCTGCTGTATTACATCCCTGGGATAGTCTCCATATACGCCCAGCAGTTCAGCAGCAGCGTATCCCTGCGTGCGCAGGTTCTGCTGGCTGATCTCTACCTGATCCTCCCCACCATGCTGAACCCCATCGTCTACAGCATGAGGACCAAGCAGATCCGTCAGGCAGTGCTCAGAATGCTCTTTTCCAGGAACGTGCACGCCTGACGCGGCAGACGGGGGTTTTCCAGGTGTACTCATCTGTGCGAAGGCAGCGCCAATTTCTTTCCCACTGAATGCACACGGTGGAGAGAAGCAATGAGAGGAGGAGGGAGGACTCGTTGGCTTTAACAACCACATGAGACCCTACTCTGTGACAACAGTTACCTGGGGCCGGGAGCATGAGCAGATATGAGGTCCCATTTCCCTTCCTTCTCTCCAGGTGACAGAGAAGGAAGCAACCACCTTTGAGTGTTGAGATGCTACCAATGCCATGAACACCCATCCCTGTGATAATTTAAAGCAACATCTCAAGGCTCAAGGTATATTTGTGTCAATACACAGATTTTATTCCAAATGGGGAAATTTCTTCTGCATTGTCTTCTTTGGTCCCTGCTGGGCTGTCAACAGGAGACGGTCACACGTTGCAGGTGCTGCAGCCACAGAGGCTCTCCTCTCTGGGCCGCTCTTGCACAAAAGGTTGACCCTCGCTGACCACGTTTCCTGGGTTCCTGGAAGGTGATGCAAACTAAGCATCTTCAAAACTGGGCTCTTCAAAGCCTTCTGCCACCCGGCAGTTCACACCAGCTGGGTGAGGAAAGCGAAGCAGGGAGATGCTCGGTGGTGTTTGTCACTGTACCCAGGTGTCCACAGCCTGGAGTGGTGGGAATAAACACTAAGTCTGCGTGGGGATGCTTACCAATCCTGTGTCTGCCTGTTGTAGCAGCCACAAGTGCTGCAGAGCTAAATCTAGCACGTCTGAGGGCCTGAAGAATAGCAGGCCATAGGTCTGAGCATTCTGAGCCCGGCTAACTCTTGCTGCTGGTAGACCAGCTGCATCCCAGATTTCTCTGAGCCCTCTCTGAGCCAGTCAGCTATGTCCAACCACAGTTCACAGACTCTGTCCAGGGGTTGCAGCACCCAATCATGCTGTGACTTCCCCAGGTGAAAGAGCTGTCCTGTTCTGGAAGCTGGGAATGACTCAGGTCAGGTCCTTCAGCAATGAGAGTTTTTTTCTGGAAGCCGCAGGCACAAGGAGCCGTTCTGAGGCTCTACAGCTTGGCACAGACAGATGGAAAGCCCAGCTCTGACCTGGGACAAGGAGATTCCCCGCAGGCATTGTTTTGAACTGGTACTGGAGGCTCCCTGGGAGAGGTGCAATTTCAGTGAACATGATCATAGAATCATAGAATCTTAAGGTTGGCAGAGACCTCCAAGATCATCAAGTCCAACCGTCAACCTAACACCATCATGCCTACTAAACCATGATGACACATCAACAGCAACTATGCAAAGTACCAACACCAGCAGCTCATATCCCCACACGTTGCCTTTCCTCGATAGGCCACCCAGCCCAGCCCCCTGCCAGGAGCAGGGACACCTCCAACCAGATCAGGTTGCTCAGAGCCCCGGCCAACCTGGCCTGGAATGTTTCCAGGGACGGGGCACCCACCGCTCCTCGCCCACCAGCACCCCAAGTCCTTCTCCTCAGGGCTGCTCTCCATCCATTCCCCCCCAGCCTGGATTTGTGCTGGGATTGCCCCCACCCACGTGCAGGACCTTGCCCTTGGCCTGGTTGAACTTCATGAGGCTGGCACGGGTCCACCTCTCCAGCCTGTCCAGGTCCCTCTGGATGGATCCCTCCCCTCCAGCGTGTTGATGGCACCACGCAGCTGGGTGTCATCGGCGAACTTGCTGAGGGTGCACTCTATCCCACTGTCCACGTCCTGACAAAGATGTTGAACGGGGCCGGGCCCAACACAGACCCCTGAGGGACGCCACTCGTCACCGGTCTCCACTTGGACATCGAGCCATTGACCACCACTCTCTGAGTGCGGCCATCCAGCCAACTCCCAGGTGGTCACTACCGCCTCCCTTACAGTCACGGCAATGAGGGAGGTGGGTGCAGCACAATTCCTCTGACCCATTTCAGATACCAGCTTTAGGTTGGGATGAACGCTGCCCCAAACTCACTGTTTATCTCCAAGGATGTGAAGGCAATCTGGAGAATTAGCTCAATCATAGTCTGAGACCATGTCTACAACAGCCACCTGCGTTTGTTCAGATGAATCCCACCCAAAATGTCATGTTCAGCCCTCACTTCCACTTTAATTTGAAAACTAAGCTCAGTGAAAAGTATTCAGTTTCAAACCTGGTTTGAATGTCTCATTTCCATGTTGAAACTATTTTTCCTGCCTTTGTGGTGTTTATTCTACTTTCTGCTGCGCTCCTCCCTGACATCTTGGAAAAACAGTTGGCCACATTTCTGCCATCCTGGATTTCCATTGTTTGCTGTCCTGATTTTGCATTTTTCAGCCTTTTGCTGCCTGGGGCTTGGAGAGGGAGTGTGGTGAGGGCACGGATGGCTCACACCATGGCACGGCTCTTTGTACCGAGAACTGAGAGAGACTCCCAGCTGTTAGCTCAGCAGAGAAATGAAGCTGCACGTGCATTGCACGGAGAAGGTCTTTCATTCTGCTGGAGACAACTTGGGCAGCCTGTTCCCGTCCAGCTTGGTCATCTCCTAGCGCCTGCTATTTGTAAAATAAATTAGATGAGAAAAAAATGGCTTGGGACTGAGGTTGTTACCGTCCAGCCACCTCGCTGAGGGTATTACAGAAGATGCCGGGAGAGGACTCGTGCTCCTGGGACCCTCCACCCTGGAGACTCCCATCGGCACTTCCCGCAGTGATTTATGCACAGCCCTGCGGCTCTGCCCGCCGGCACAGGAGACGTTCCTTCCTCGGCGTGAGCGTCCCCGAGGGTGGCAGGCGCCTGCGAGCGGAGAGCCAGGTGGGTGGCTGTGCGGGAGGAGCAGCGCGAGCCATGGCACAGCCGGCTGCTCCGGGCACCCAAGGACGGGAGGCTGGCGGGACTGCAGCATCCAGCCTGTGCGCGTTCGCAATGCGAGTCAGCTGGGGAAAAAGGCAATGGCTGGAAAATTTCTTCTTAAAAGTAGCTTTTCAGAGTTCTAATGTTTCTTTTTAAATGAAGCTGCAGACCCAAAGCTGCAGAATTCTGATTTTTAAAGTATTTTTTTAGTTAAAAATAGGACTTGAATTTTTTTTTAAGTAAAATAAATGCCAAAGCTTTTAACCAAAACTAGAAATCGTTTGCTGCAAAAGAGTCAGCTTATTCCCGTTTGTATAAACTAATCAATAATTAGCTAAACACATATTTTCTGTAAAACACCGTAAATTTTCAACCACAGATAACATTCTTAATCCCTTGCGTACAACAGCAGCTGTCTGAACAGAAAGCCCCGGGCACGCTGCTGGGGTTCTCGCCGGCAGGCAGAATTTGGGGCAATAGGCTGGATCACGTCATGAGTCGCGTGGCTCACTTGGGAGGTGAAGGAGGCAGGCGGTCCATTGGCCCGGGACCCCGACCCAGCCTGGGGACAAAGTGTTGTTTTGGGGAGGTATCCCGCATCCACGGTGCAATTTGTGGAGCGGGAGTGCAGGGACTGCTCCTTCGGTCACACAGTTCTGTGTCCAGCACTGATGAACTGCCAGGAGTAAGGAGGAATTAAACTTCAGGAAAATAAACCTGGTGGTGCCTAGGAACCGGGGGTGGTGATCCCAGTGCATGCCAGCCTGCAGAACTGATTTTTCATTAAAGTTCCATTTTCCCAAATCTGAGGGAACGTAAAGGCAGAGGCAATTTAGATACGGGAACCCCAAAGTCGGGAGATGTTTTGAAGGAGTTCAGCCAACGGCCAAGTCGTGGGCAAAGCGAAATGGGGGAGCTGGTCAGGGTCTGATGGGAGTTAGCAGCTGTTAGGTGGAGAAATCAGATAAAAGCAGACAAAGAGAGAACAAAGGTACATGGAGAACAAAGGTACATGCCTACCTGAGAGAAAGGCAATCAGAGAACTTTATTTGTAAATGTAAGTTAATTGAGTGGTAGCAGAAGAAGGGTGTTAAATAGGTCCAGCTAAGAACAGAAAACAAATACAGCGGCATCTCTGGGTAATCTGCATGAGGGAAAAAGTATCTCTGAGTTGGCCAAGGAGGTCTTTGCCTGTTTTGCCAAACTTTTATGAGTCCTGGCATGCCGCGGCGACTGCAGACGCTTCCTCAGGCCATCACTTCGGCGAGCAAGTACAATGATGTGATTAGCTGCAGGTTGCTCCGCCTGACGTCAATGGCCAGCAGAACGCCCAAGAAGTTACCGGGACACGTGGTCAATAAAGAATTAAAGGATTGGAGTCAAATTAAATTATGGCAATCAGCGTGGCTTCGCAGGAAAGAGCTCCTGTCAAACAAACCTGATTTTATTTTCTGATGAGATAGCGCGTTTAGTTAATCAACGTGTGCGTGACTGAGTACAGAACACGGAGCTATCCGAAATAAAGGTGCCTCCACCGCGCTGCTTCCAGGCGAGGAGCTGGCACAATGCAACGTCTGCGAAGCGCCAGCAAAGTCAGTGAGGAACTGGATGATTAAGAGACCTCAGAATGAAGCTGTCAGGGCCATCATCACAAAAAGCTTGCGTTTCTGCAGGGACGCTGTGTCAGCTGGCATGGGTGGGACACAGGGACAACCACAAAACCATGGATGCAATGCAAAGAGTAAATTCATTTTCATTGCCTCGCCAAGTGGGGCATCCTCGAAGCAGCGCCCGGGCAGAGGCACGCAAGCGGGGATGTAGGCACAGGGGCGCTGGGTCCATGCCAGAGGATCCCAGCCCTGCTGCTCTAGCCCGTAGGTCAGGGGTCTGCTCGGGCGTCGTTTACCACTGTGCTTTGGTCCCTTCTGTAGCGGGGCAGGACCCTCAGCCGTGTTTGGTAGGGTGTCTCTCAGTCCACCACAGGCCTGTGTTATCCAAACATGGATGTTCTACTCAACCAATACACGAGGGTAAACAACAGCCAGTACGATATATGCGTTCTCCTGCAGCCCAGTTGCAAGTCACCTCAGCATGGTTACACCCAGACAGCACTGAGCGGGTCAAACTGGGACCCAGAGGGTGAGTGAAATTTGGGATGGATGAGAGGGAAGTGGAAGGGTTTATATTTTTTCAAAAAAAGATGTTGAAGTCTTGGAGATGTGCAGAAAAAATCTTCTCAATAAGATAGATAGTGGAACAGGCGAGTGGAGATGAGAAAGTTGCAGTGCCCTAGGTCTTTATCAAGAGTAACTCCATGGCCATGGGTGGTACATACCGTCACACAACGAAGGTACCCAGCCATAAAGGGGTCTCCGGCCAGGCGTGGGAAGGCAGGAGGAGCTGCGGCTGGGAGGAGCAGACAGGCAATGCCAGATGGGAAGAAAAGCACGTGGTTATAGCACTTGAGGCAAAAATCAAGGGATGGAGGTTCTCCGTCTAGGGATGCCCACAAGCCTGCACTAGCGCAATTCCTTCCAGGATAGCATGCTTCAGCAAATCCTGTGTTATTGGGCTCCTGAGAGGAGAAAAATGGGCATAACTCCACTGTTTTTGACAGGACAGCATTCTGCATTAGTGCAGCCTTCAGTCTCATGGATGGATGAGTGTGGAGGAGGGGTAGCATCATTTTAATTGTACCCTCCTTGACCACAGCTAGAGGCCGTCAATGATGCTCATGTCCCCTTAGTGCTGGGTGACAGCTTGGAGCATCGTTCTCCTGCAGGTTCTCTCAGTTGGGAGGAGAAGCAGAAGGGAAGGTGGCCCCATGCAAGCAATAGGGCAGCCAGGACTCTCCAGGGACATCTCCTCTGGAAAGCACTGACCGCAGCATCGGTTTAAACGTCTGACTGTAGACAGCAGGTTCCAAAAGTTTTTCCCCAAATAAATACAACAACATTGTGCGATGCTTGAGAGCATCTGTGCAGTGTGCACAGTTTTGTGATCAAACTCATGGGACCAACACCCCTGCCTTTTTGTTTCTGCTGCAGGGAACTCAAGTCAGGAACAAAGATGTAGCTTGGCCCACCTGTGCCATGTCGACGCCCAACCGATCCAACACCAATTCTTTGCCTTTTATCCTGACGGGCATCCCTGGCCTGGAAGCTCTCCACGGGTGGATTTCCATCCCGTTCTGCTTTACATACGTCATGACCTTGCTGGGAAATAGCATGGTCCTTCTCGCTGTAAGGCTGGACAAAAGCCTCCATGAGCCTATGTACTATTTCATTTCCATGTTGGCTGTCATCGACCTCATCTTCTCGACTGCGGTAGTTCCCAAAATGCTGGGCGTATTCTGGTTGGGTTTGAGAGAGATTGGTTTTGAGGCCTGCTTCATACAGATGTTCTTCATCCACACATTCACTGCCGTGGAGTCAGGGGTGCTCCTGGCAATGTCCTTTGACCGGTATATAGCCATCTGCAACCCCCTGAGATACCCCACCATCCTAACAAGCTCGAGGACCATCCAGATAGGACTGCTGTCTCTGGCCAGGGGAGCTGGCGTCATGACACCGTTAATGTACCTCCTCACCAGCTTAACCTACTGCAAAACCAGAGTCATTCCTCATTCCTACTGCGAGCACATGGCCGTGGTGGAGCTGGCCTGCGCCGACCCGTCTGTCAGCGATCTCTACAGCCTCATCGTGGCAACGCTATTGGTGGGGACAGACTCTGTCTTCATCACCTTCTCCTATGGTATGATCCTCAGGTCTGTGATGAAGCTGCCATCCCAAGAGGCTCGTCTCAAGGCCCTCAAGACCTGTGGGTCACATGTTTCCATCATCCTGCTCTTTTACATCGGTGGCCTACTCTCCATGTACCTGCAGATGTTCTCTTTCGGCTTGGCACCTCACGTCCAAGTCCTGGTGGCTGATTTGTATTTGACTGTCCCTCCCATGCTCAACCCCCTCATTTACGGCATAAAGATGAAGCAGATCCAGGAAGGGATCTTCAAACTGCTGGGGCAGTTCGCGAGACTCAGGATCTCACAAGCTGACAAAGACAGGTCAGATGCTGAGAGAGGGGGCACCACCAGAAAATAATTTATCCTGTTCTAGAATAAGTGTGAAGTTAAGTGCAATAAATTCTTTCCCAGAAATGTCCATCTCTCTCCAGTGACTAGAAGGGGAACGTAGATCAGATGCCCAGTGCTGACATGGCAACAGCTTATTCACATGAAATCAACGGGCCAGTCCTGGTGGGTGCTGGGCAACTGTCCCTTTGGCACATGCACTCCTGTTTTCCAAGATATCACCTGGAAATGTTACATCGTGGTAGCTCTCCGATATGACTAGCGGCTTTTTGGCCCCTGTGACACTTGGCTGAGATGGCCTGCAGACCAAAGTGCATCAGCCAGAGAGGACAGCTCAGCCCACCAAGCACCAGCGAGGCCATACTGTGGTGATAGACAGGACTGGATATTAGGAAACACTTATTTACTGACAGAGTGGTCAGGCACTGGAACAGGCTGCCCAGGGAAGTGGTGGAGTCACCACCCCTGTAGGTGTTCAAAGAACGTGCAGACGTGGCACTCCAGGACATGGTTTAGTGGACATGGTGGTGTTGGCTTGATGGTTGGACTTGATGATCTTGGAGGTCTTTTCCAACCGTAATGATTCTATGGTTCTATGATTCAGGTCCCATGTGGAGGGGAGGAGAGGATGCCCTGACCCTTTCCTTGCTCACAAGGGACGGAAATGTCTCCCCCTGCATCTCCTCCATCCGTCCCTGCAAGAGATGTCTGCTCTCCACTTCTCACCAGGAGTCAGAACAGTGCATCTGAGAAACGTTGTGGCTGCTGGGATCTCCTGGCCATCTTCACTGTGGCCGTCTCAGCCATTGTCGCCCATGCCTCTTTGTGCATCTCTGCTGTAAACCCAGACCGGGCCCGCACAGACGTCGGTGTAAAGGCAAGATTGGTAAGGTCAAGCATCACAAGTCCTCCTACGGGTGTTTGCAACTCCAGCAAAGCCAAGGCAAGGAGCTGTGAGCTGACCCAAGCATCAGTGCCGCGGGAATCAGCTGGGAAGGAGGAGCCCAGGATGGGGACGGTGCTGTGCGTAGATGCAATTGCTGCTGCGCACACTGACCTCAGAAAATCTCTCAGAAATCTAGAGAGAGAGCTGCTTCCTACTCCTGGCATAACCCACGGCTACGGGTGCCAGGAATGATCACAGAGCACTTTAGGAAGACGAGTTACTTGGTAATTCTGCAGAGTGAATGCAGATTTATCACCCGCTTTGGAGAGAGCCTGGCCTACTCAAGAAATAAGGGAAATAAAATGTTTCCTGCGAAATGTGATGCGTCCATCCACCTTTGCTTCCTTCCTTCCTCCCTTTAGAGCTCATCCAAGCCTCTCAAAAGTGACATAACCCATCAGAGTCCCTCTGATATGCACCAGCTGGCAAACTTGCATACTGATCTTGGCTGTGCAGAAAAGGTCAGAGCGCAGGGTCCTCCCAGCTCGTGTGAAGAAGCTTCCATCTATGTTCTTCCAAACACTGGTTGTGTTTCCCACCTCTTCTTTCTTTCTCATCTCTTTCTTTCTTCCATCTCTGCTTCCTGCTCTCTGCATCAAGAACACCTACAGTATGTTTTTTTCCACAAGTAAAAAAAAAAGTTAAAATCTCAAATATTTGGTTCCAGCAGAAACCACAGGTGAGCTCTCAGCCTGCCGCCTCCCACCGCAGAAACGCCCAAGTGGTGTGAGGGATGGCCAGCTTCATCCCTGTGCCCAGCCACTCACCATTGCCAGCACAGCCTCCAAAATGTCTACAAGGAAAAAATCTCAAGATAGACTTGCAGAATCATTACGGTTGTAAAAGACCCCTGAGATCATCGAGTCCAACTGTTAACCCAACACTGCCAAGGCCACCACTGAAACATGTCCCCAAGTGCCACACCTATGCCTCTTTCAAACACCTCCAGGGATGGTGACTCCACCACTGCCCTGGGCAGCCTGATCCAGCGCTTGACAGCCCTTTCAGTCAAGAAATTGTTCCTAATATCCAATCTAAACCTCCCCTGGCACAACTTGAGGTCATTTCTTCTCATCCTAACTATGCTATGGGCTGGGTCCAGAGCCACTGGCACAGGGCACCGCTGGAGAGAACCCGGCTCCAGCCTCTTTGCACCTTCCCTTCAGATATTTGTAGACATTAATCAGACCCCCCCTGAGCCAGCTCTGCCCCAGGCTGAACGGTCCCAGCTCTCCCAGGCTGTCCTCATAGCGGAGATGCTCCAGCTCCTGCAGCATCTCCATGGCCCTTGGCTGGACCCTCTCCAGTATGCCCGTCTCTTACACTGGGGAGCCCAGCTCTCCAGGTAGAGCCCCCCCAGTGCTGAGCAGAGGGGAAGGATCCCCTCCCTCGACCCCCTGCCCTCGCTGCTCCTGATGCAGCCCGGGACACCCTTGGCCACCTTTGCTCGTGGTCAGCACGGTGCCCGTCAGGACCTTCTCTGCCAAGCTGCTTTCCAGCCGCGTGGCCCCAGCCTGGGCTCGTTCCTCCCCAGGGGCAGCACTTTGCGCTTCTTCAGCTCCGTCAGGTTCCTGCTGGCCCATTTCTCCAGGTCCCCAGCAGTGAGGGCTCTGCTCTCTGCCCACAGACGTAAACTCGGCCATAAAGCAGCACTGGTGGTGCAGGTCCCGACTAGCCAGGGGGTCCTGGCTGCTGGTGGGTTTAGGGGATGGCATTTGCCCCGGCACCATGCGAAGGTGGACAAGAGCCCCTCTTTCTAACGAAGACGATGGGGGGACCCAGGTTTGTCCACCACCAGGTACAGGAGCCCAAGGAAGGAGGCATTTTTCCCTTGTTTACCTGCAAAGTAGCCATGAGCCAAGCAGATAGATGGCTGGGGCTGAGTAATTAGCCTCAGGAGCTTCCAGCCATTAGCCATTGCTCACTTGCTAATTTTTAATCTCTCCTTCGGGTGAGGTGTCCAAAACAAACAGCAGCTTAACCCTGTGAGTGCTGGGCAGGGGCGGGTGCACCATCCCAGCGCCTGGACCCCTTCCCACCACAGCCCGTGCCCCAGCCCACTCTCAGGTCCATGTGTATTTTAATCCCAGCTCAATTCACACACTTTGGCAGCGTTTCCCTATGCGGCCGTAGCGTACAACCCCTGGGGTCTGCAGCACAAATGTTCCCTTTCGGAAACACCAACCCAAGCTCCAGATCCGGGCCCCAGTCCCTAAAAACGTCCCAGCCCCGCGGCTGGGTTTGGGGAAAGGCTGGCTCTTGATTTTTTTACAAACCCCTGAAAAGTTTGGATTCGGCTGCTGGTGTTCACACCAGGCAGCTGCCCCACGGACCCAGGGGAGCCGCACGAAGCCTGCGGCCCCCCCGAGCGTGGGGCACTGGAGCGAACCCCTCTCAGCACCGGGAGGGAGAGTGGGGGTCCCCACAGACCCTGGCCACTGGGACCCAGGGATAGCACAGCTGCCCAAACACACCTCCCTCTGCCAAGGGGACAGACTGCCGCGGGGACAAAGGGGTCCCAGTGCCACCAGCGCCCCTGCGCAGAGCCGGGGCTGTGGGAGGAAGGGTCCCCCGTGCACCCGAGAACTGGCAGGGGCTCTCGGGGCCTTGGGAAGGAGTTAATTGGGAAGGGGAGGGCTGGAAACAGGGACCTGCGGCTGGGTCTGTCCCCGCGGTGCGATGGCCGAGGGGACCTGGGGACGGCCACCCCACCCCAGGGCCACCGGCTCTGGCTCCAGCCGAGAAAGCGATGCAAAATCCCCAGCGCAGCATCCCGGGGTGCGAACCCACTAATTGGCCACAGCCCGGCCACCAGCAATCAATCCTCCCGTGGCCCCGTGCTGTAATTACCATCCAGCTCGTTAGTGCTAATTGGACTACTCCCAGGAAGGGAGCTTGATGGAAAAAAAAATAAACAAAGTTCAGTTGCTTTTAACTTTGACTTGTTCGAAAGCCCAGGGAGGAAAACAAGTCAGCAGGCTGAGATGTCTCGGAGGGATGCTCCTGGCTCACGTCACCGGCCCCACCGCCCGAAATCTCTGCCCAGGGCGAGGGGGACGGTGTGTGGGTCATCCGCTGGCACCTGCCCTTCCGCAGCCAGGATCGGGCCCGCTCCCCAGGGCATGGTGCAATGGGCTCGCCGCCAGCGCAGCGACAAGATCCAGTGCCTGGCCCTGCTGCGGGGGGTGCTGGGGGGTCCCGAGCCCCCGAGCAGCTTTTCCCCGAGCCAGGAGCCCGCTTCCCGCCCTGCGTTTTCACGCTGAGCACACTGGGTGCCAGAGCCAAGCCGTGCTCCAGCCTCTGCTGGTGGGGGTGCCCCGCTGTTTGTCCCCACTGCCCCCATTTTGGGGGTGCTTGTGACCGACAGCCACAGCGGGGATGTGTGCTGGAGGGGTGCACGGGGTGGAGGTCCCACTGCAGGCCATGCAATGCAGCCGGTGGCTTTGGTGGCTCTCATGGCAGCACGGGACGTCGGGCAGCTCTGGTACAGATCACAGCCAGGAGAAGGCAACTGGCCAAACCGGGCTGGGCCGGGGGGATCTCGCAGCCCCCATCCCAACCACCGCCCTGCTGCCACTGCAGCGTCGCCAGCGTCACCAGGCCTTCGCCAAGCGGGTTTGCGGCCGGGTCCCAGCAGAAAGCGAGGTGGGGAGCAGCCCAGGGTGGGCTTCTTCAGGGCGATGGGGGCCGCAGCAGGAGCCAAGCGCGTGGGTGAGTGGCCCCTTGGCCACCTCGCCCTCCCACTCCCATCCCACAGTTGGTGAACTGGGGCAAACCCCAGCAGGTCTGGGGTGGCCAAGGGGACGGGACTGGTGTGGCAGCGGGCAGGGAGAGTCCGGATGGCAAAACACCCCCTTCCCCAGCATCCCCCTGCGCAGGCACAACCCCACAGCAAAATACCCGGGAATGGGGCGTCCCGGGTACCCCCAGCACACCCTGGGGACATGGGGGCGAGAGCGCAGGGTGGTCTGAGCCCCCGGCCCCCACAGAGCCCGGCACGGCCGGCTCACGGCTGCCGGAGCGGAGCGGGCCCCGGGGTGTGTGGGGTGGCCTTTCCAGCCCAAACCCTTCCGACCCCCGCCCCGCCGCGGTTCTGTGACCTCCAACCCCTCCCGCAGGACGCGGCCCCTCCGAGCCGCTCCGCGGGCGAAGGCCGGCCGGGCAGCCCTCCCCCCGCACTGCCGGCTGGCGGGGGACTGGGGGCCGGGGGGAAATGGGGGAATCAGCCAGTGCCCCCCCACCTCTTCCCCTGCTCCGGGCCGGGCTGCCCCGGGGACAGCGCTGTGCCACCGGGCACGGCACCGTGGAGCGCGGGGGGCACCTCCTGGCCGGGAGGGGACACTGCCACCCCCTCACTGCCAC
>JAAGAY010133557.1:0-42061 GCA_011801015.1 Ardeotis arabs
TCGCTTGACTAATGATGTTTACTGCTGCGTTTTCTTTCCTAGGATACTCATGGAAAATTTCATGCCACATAGCTCCTGTTTATAGCAGGCCTCAGTGTCACAGTATTATTATGAACATTGTAGAAAATTGTAGAGGCCGCTTCCTGCTGTTAGAACAATTGCTTCTTTTAGTCAGAACTTATAGTTGACCTTGATGTAATCCCAAATAATAGAAGTCCAAAGCCTAGATTTTGGTTTCGAGTAACTATTCCCCAGTTCTTTGTGTCTCTTCAATAAGTATTTTTTTATATACTGTGTAAGGCATGTAACTAATTTAATTCAGGCATCTAAGAATGACAGAACTTTATAACACTATGGTAGTTTGCCTAAATATTTTTCTAAACACTTCATAAACACATTGTATTAATTTCCTTTAGGAAATTCTGAACACTAGGGTCAGGACACTGTTTATGGTACTTATAATTTTTCAGGTAAGGTATATTTGTAAAGAAGTAGTCAAAATTTTATTTATTTTATTTTATTTTATTTTATTTTATTTTATTTTATTTTATTTTATTTTATTTTATTTTATTTTATTTTATTTTATTTTGTTTTATTTTTTGAAAGACAGTAATGAGTAGGCCAGGCTCCAACTAAAATGAATCAGTGGTTTTGTTAATAGGAGTGATATTTAAAAAGATTATGAAAAACAATTTTATATAATGGTATTAGGGGGGAAAAGGAAATAAAGGTATGGCAGGAATTTTAGAAAAAGGTTACACATTTTAATAACATACAATACAGAAAAAAATAACTTGACAGTGGTGAAAGCAAATGTTAATGTCTTAAGGGACTGAGTGATAGCAAGGTCTAAAAGGTGCAGAGAAGAAAAGAATATGGAGTAGAGACAGAAGGAGACTGAAAGATATCAGAGATACATGAAGAAGAGGGGTGTCAAATTAAGCATGTGACAGTACAGGAAAGCAAATACCTGGAATGTGAGTAATAAAAACAAATTGGCCTGAAGGAATAAATAAAGTATATATGTGTGTCTATACATTTTGTATGTAGTTGAAAATACTCTATTAAATTTCATGATTGTAACTGAAAAAAAAATTCATATTTTCAACATTAAGGCATCTATGCTAGGGAAAAATTCTAAACTGTCCTGGATATCTTGGATAGTAAGAAAGATATATTTCTTTCTTATATTTTGAGGGTAATGATAAACAGAAAGGTAATGAAAGCTGCATCTGTATTCTGTCTTCAGGTGTTCAGAAGCTGTCATGGAGGGTACATACACAGGGTTATACAGAGATGTTCATAGATAACTTGAATCCTGTAAGCTCAAATAGCAAGAGACTATGGTTGTTACTGGTTTTATGACCTGTGAGCAAAATTCTCTAACCAATGTTTGAGCCACAGCTTCTGGTCCTCAACTCTATGCCTTTTATGCACAGTTTCTACACTGCATATTTACCAGATGTACATTGAGTGATTTTCCTGTAATGTACACACATTACTTTAAACTCCCTAAACAAACCGTGGAAGCATTTATAAAAATAACCTGGGATGACTTCTAGGCACCAGAATCTTGCACATCTGGACCTGACACAGATTTGTGACCTTACCTTTTCCAACATGTCTTTGAGAGAGTTTCTGCCTAGGAAAATATGAGTTCTTCTTATAAGGCACACTAAGCCCAGCTGGAAACAACAGAATGCCTGGAACTATTTTCTCAATACGATTTCTTTGGAGAATATTTTTTTCTGTGCTTGAGTAACCAAGCCTAAGCTATTGAAAATGAAAGGTTTATAAGCCAGCTGTTCCTTTTTTCTCTTTCCTTTTTTGTATTTAGAATAACCAAACAGACTTGTAAATTCATTTTCCAATCTCACCCCAAAAAGGACATAACTGTAGTTTCCAGAAGGTGGAACAAATGTGATAAGAGATAGGATGTGGGAGAAAAAGTGTTTCCAAGGAAGAGCCATTAAAAAGACTTGCATCATACAATCTGAGGAGGAGACATATGAGCTTGGATTTCGTCCAGTGAAGTCAATCAGAGCAGAGCTGTTTCATGAAAAAGCTTAACGACTAAGGAAGAGCATTGAGAAAGACACAGTACCCAGAATACATTTCTTATATTCCTAAATACAATGAGAAGATTAAAGAAACTACGAAGCAGCAATTAAAATGCAGATGCTGTGGCAAAATATGTAGGTAGAGATAATACAGTTTATTAGACCAAATGAATACTATTGGAAAAATGGAGACCTTTTGGGACACATGCAACTTTTGTGCATGTGAACCAACCAAACAAACATCTATCTCAGCCCAGATTAACTGAGCAGTTGAGTTCATCTCTGCAGGATGTTACATTCTAGACAAACTAGAATATGATGTGGTATAATATAAATGAGAACAGGATTTCAGTTAGACTAAAGTTAAAGTGTTACAAATACTGATAATATAAAGGATAAGATTGTAATAGGTAGGATCATGAAAAAAAAATGCACCATTTTAATACTGCTGCCAGAGCAATTGTTTTACTCTTTCCTTTAGCATTTGTCACTGCTGATAAAAGTACCCTAGATTTACTAAAAATAGCCTAGACTACTACATTGCTTGACTCTTTAAGAGAACTCAGGGTGACTGCAATATCTTTGAGCTTGCTATTGCTTGCATGAAATTGTTTCAGCTGTGAAGAGAAGCTGTAAGTGAACTACTTCAATTTAAAGACCAGACATACTTGTTCAGAATGAGCAGTATGGAATCCCCACAGCCTTTTCAGTAATATCATAATAGACATTAAGCTCAATGAACATCAGAAGTCTACCATTATTAGAGCAACAAAGAAGCATCCTGGTTTCTTCATTTTAGACCTACTTCTTGCTGTTAATCGGGAGTAACTCATTAAGTGAGCAACAAGTTCTGGGATATTTTCCTCTTTTCTCTAAGCATTAGCATGCAAAATCTTCTGTGTCTATTCTACAGCTTAATCTTGTACAGATCCTAGCCCTGTCTTCATAGCTCTTTCTTGGTGGTTAGTTGCCATCTTCTTCATATCTTTGTTGAAACCTGTCAAGGCAGAAAAATGGTAATTCTTCAGGGAGTTTTAATTTAATTGGTTTTTAAAATTTTGCTTGGTTTCTGCAAGTATTGGCTATGATATAAGGAACATTTTGTCACTTTTCTAAATGGTAAGGGGATATTAGGTTCTACTTTTATCCTTTTAAATCTAGCTCCATTTTTATCCTTTCTTAACCTATTTACTCTTCTGTATCTGTATTTTGTAATATTTCCTTTTCTGGCTACAGTGTTTCCAATTTGAGTTTAAAAACCTGTATAGATAACTTGCATGCTAAACTTTTTTCTGTAAGTAAGGAAAATAAGTCTTTAAGCAATCTCATTTAGTATTTTCATATTGTAGGCTATTCTGTACTTTACATGGTTCACTCTCATGAAATATAGATTTGGAAGATCCATAAATAAAATTATTATTTTTCCTGTCTCTTTTTTTTTTTTTTTTGTATACCTGCTCCTATGTATCTGCTATCCAGATTGTCCATGCGAAAAAAAAAGGAGAGGGAGAGCTGCGAAGGGGCTGTGTGGGAACCTCTGTATGTCGTCTGCATCTTGTAGAATCCATCTATTTTGGTCTGATGTTATGGGATTCTTTGCACCTCTCTGCACTTAATATGGAAAGTTGCCGCCTCCTCACTCACATTTTAACAGTGTGCCTTATGGTGTATTTAATGGCAACGGCATTCTTACACTGTTGCATCACTGGATCTCAGACAATATCTATCTGAGGTATTGCTGTCTGCAATGCTGTCATTCTTAGAGAGTTTTTTTAAACATAAATTCTGTAGCTTTTAATCAAAGATAAGATTTGTGGAGAACTATTTCTGTTATTTGCTGGTTTATTTAAAAACATAAGGCTTCAAAGCAGGTGGTTTCTGCCAATCTTTGTTAAAGATACAGAGCTTGTTTCCATTCAGATTTTCTACTTGATGCCCTGGGCTCCGTAGGAGACAATTTGTCATAACTTAAGTAAAACAGTTATTCTTAAAATCAGAGTCAAATAGACTACATAAGCTGTTTTTAAGCAACAGTGGAATTAAAATGTGAAATACAACCTAAAATTCTGTGGTTGAGATAGTCCTCATCCAACAGTGAGCAAAAATAGTATGCAGCTGTTAGGCTACAAATGTGTATCCAGGCCTGCAAAGAAAGAACAAGGTGAGGAAATGTCATTTTAAGTGTAATACTGCAGTAACATATCCTAACAATCTCATCTTATAACTGTCTGTTATCTTATGCTTGTACTGTCTGTTTCTCTCTTCCGTCAAAGTATAAAAAGTTTAATTCTGGGTCCAAGTGATTTCAGACATGTCAAAAAGAAGCCAGTTATAACTCTAGTTTTGATTGTACATTACTTCTAAACCTGTTGTTCTGCATCACTCCACATGGTGTCTTCATGGTCTGTAAATCCTTACAAATAGTTTAGAAGCCAGTTGCCTTTGAATCTGACCTTTAATTCTTCTTTCCTTCTCTCCCGTGCACATACATATTAACACACACCTGGTCTCTAACCCACTTGTGCACTTTACAAGATTTAAAGCTGTTTACTTTGAAAGCCAGATTTTTTTTTTCTGAAGGAAAGTGATCTAGTAAATGAATAATTTTAAATTACTTTAGGAAGTTAAGATTGTTAGGAGAAGCTGATTTTATTTTTGAAGGCTTTGAAGGGATTCTTCTTTACTTTCCATATACATACATTCAGAAGCAATGTTGCTCAATATGCTACTGTAGGTGAGCTTCCTGAGTAAGTTCATGGAAGACAGTGGGTGAAGAATTCCCCTAGAAGAAAGGTCAGAGGAATGGAGTTTGTTCAGCCTGGAAAGGAGTAGGCTTGGGGGGATCCAGTCACCGTCTTCCAGTACCCGAAAGGGTAGCCATGGTGGAGAAGGAGATGCTCTCTTCTTGGGCATGCTCAGTGACAGGACAAGAGGCAACAGATATAAGTTGCTTCAGAGGAAATTCCCTCTGGGTATGAGAAAGATTTTCTTCGCTATGAGAACAACTAAACCCTGGAATCGGTTGCTCATAGAAGTGGTGGAATGTCCCTCATTGGAATTACTCAAGACTTGGCTTGGCAGAACCCTGGATAACCTAATGTAAATCCTTGCTTTCAGGAGAAGTTTAGACCAGATGATCTTGAGCGCCACCTTTCAACTTGGACTGTTCTGTGATTGCATGGTTCTTATTATGTAACTTTAAAATTCAAATGTCTGAAATAATTTGTCTTTAGGGAGAAAAATCAAATATTACTTCTAGTGTGCCGGTGAGTTATTGTGATGAAGACCCCAAGCATAGTAGTATATGATATCTAGAAAGACAAAGAGACATACAGAAAGACATGCAGAAAGACGTAAGACATACAAAAAGAATATGATATATAAAAAGTCATCCAGTCAGGCAAAGCCGTTCACAGGCTCCTTCTCCCATTTTGTGACAGCATCAGTTTCATTACTGAGACTGTGATAGGATCGAGATAAGCTTCTCGGACACTTCCCAGATTTTAGAAAGCTAGAGTAGACACTCTTTGCATTGGTGTTGGAGAAAATGCCAGAGTGCATAGGCCATCTCTTCTACTGAGAAAGCTGTGTCTTCCCTCCTAATCTTAGAATTCAAATATTTCCTGTTTATAAAGCAGTAAGATCTTTTAGTTTTGCTTTATCAAGAATAAAATGATGATTTTAATATACAAGAACTGCCTAGACACCTGGGTCAGTTATTTCACAAGATAAAAAATATTTTAGTAGTTTTGTGGGGTTTTTTTTCAGAAGAATTTTAGGATGGAAACAAAAAAAAGAGAAGAGAGGACTTTTAAAAAATAGGTAGCTGAAAGCATGACAACTAGTATATTCAATTCTTTGTGTACATTGGAATTAGAAAACTAGTATAAGAAAGCCTGGAAGTCCTCCAAGAGTCAGAGTATAAAGGCAGTATTTCAAAAGATCAAGGTCAATGTAAATGAGAGGTTTCACTGAATTAGTATTCATTAATAGTAAATAAAAAGAAATGGCTACACTGCCTTTGTTTGGTGTAGAGAAGGCTTTATGAAGCATGAAGCATAAAACTGTAAGTTAAAGGGGAATGGATACATTTAAGAAATTACATCACAGAAAATTGGCAAGGACAATAAAAGACTTGGAAGCCACAAAAAGCAGGTGTCACTACACCATTTCTGTAGCCAGTTGTTGGCGTTCCTGATCCAGAACTCTGTTAGATACCTCAGTTCCCTCTTTGATGTATGGGAACATCAGAACCTTTAAAAGATTATTTGAATGTTTTTCACTCTGAATAGGGACACAACTCAAAAACAGTAAGTAGATGAATGTGCCTAAAATCCCCTGCCTTAGTGGAGCAAGAATACTTCATATACGTGGCAGGGAAGTTCTTTGTATACTTATCTCCAGTTTGCGTCTGCTGCTGTGAGGGAGTACTATGACTGTAATGGTGACAGTGGTAGTGGGCTGATACTGCACAGAGTCTTCCCTGCTGTGATATGGCTCTGTGTCCCAATAGATAGACTGGGTAGGGGCTAGAGCTCTATTAGCTGTCTCTACTTTCCCCCAGTGTTTCCCCTGCCTACATCTAGATATTAAAATAATAGAACATCCCACACTATTTTATTTAAAAACCCTACTGCAAGAAAAGGCCGTGCCTGTAATAGCTACTGATTCAGAGCATTTTTTTTTCACCCAGAAAGTGGTAGACGTTGATTTGGTGAACTTCTTAACTGGATGGAGTTGAAACCCACTTTACTGCTTTCCCAGAAAATGCCTTAGTCATCAAATTGTTGGCTGTGCTGGTTGGAGGGCACTTTCTTGCTCCTCTGAAATGGACTGACTATAAAGAAAAAAGAGAAATTCCAGGCTGCTATAGGATGAGAAAGCCTGGAAGGAAATATGATTATTTAGGGAGTGTTGTGGCACTTGCAAGGTGTTGGTCCCTGTTTACATCAATGTTTCTGATTTTTCTATTAAGCAAAGCATAGAATCAGCCCCCACACTGAACCCCCGGTTTCCTGATAGTTTTCTCACCCTGTGAGTCTTACATTCCTTCCTGCATGGAATCAGGCCACAGGTCCAGCAGGAAGGGAGGACATTGTAGTGTTTAACAGAGGAGACAGAGCTCTGAGTCAAAGCTTGTAAATATTCTTATTAAGCTTGTAAATAGTCTTCTTACAATAAAACATAAATTAACTTAAATGTGGGACAGCAGCTTTTAAAGAAGGAAGTGAGTTGGCTCTCCAGGTCTTTGTTGGGATGCAAAACTAGCTCCTGCTGCTTATAATGAAAATGTTCCCATTTCTTTAGGGAAAGAATCTTACAGGCATGCAAGATTCTTCCTCATGCTTCCTCCTTTCCAGGTACTTGTGGGATAAACTCACAGCAAATGAAATAGTAATTTTGTCCATCAAGATCTTAAATCCCACTGGGACCTTGAAAAAAACACTATCCACATTGAAATAAATGACAAATCTTTCACTGTTATTGTTCAATAGTAGGTTAGGATTTCATGCTTGATGTCTTCCATATTACATTTTTGAAGCTTTGGTTATTGGCTGGTGCAAAAGTCAATGCACAGACATTTCAGTAAATTGTGAATGTATTCAGTTTTTTAGAGAATTTTGACAAAAGACAACTTCTTGTGAAGCATAGTGTAAGATAGTGCCCATTTTGTTATATTCCTCAATAAAAACCCAATAATTCTAATTCAATGAGAATAAAACAGTCCAGCACCACATATATTTCACATTATTCAAGTTCTGCTTTTCAGAGAAAGTGATTAATTCCCCCACCCATCCTTTTATTGCATCCTTCAATAATATCTCAGAAGTGTACAGATATTATTAATTTTCACCACAACTCTGCAAAAGATTTGCCAGTCCCTTTCAGGGCTGCTAGACCCTGGCTGCCAATTCTGCCAGCAAAGGGAAACTGAGACTATTTAGTATTATGAATTGCGCAGCAGTTTGGTGAACTTACGCTGTGTTAAGAAGTTTGATCACTTTTCAGAAGAATCAGGCAAAAATAAACATAAATGTTGAGTATCTAGCTTGGGACATTTCATGATGTGATTTCTTCACTGAACTTGGCATTAAACATGTCATGTGTTTAATTTCATATGTTTAGACATGACTTACAATATATTTTAGGTACATTTGTGACTGATTGGTATTTTTGTGCACCAGGCTGAAGGTAATAAGCTTGTCATCTAGAAGCACGCTCTACTGGCAGTCTATGAAACATTAAATTTCAATGATTTGTCAGCATTGCAGAGGAATTAATAATAAATGTGTTGTTGGACAAGGAGGAGCTGTGGAAAAAAGACTGTATAATTAAAGGCTGTATAATAATGCAGTCAGAAACAATGATAATTTAAGCAGTTCCTAACTTTTAAGTGATTGATTCTACACTCAAATAATATTTTCTTAATGTGTTTTTGTGTGAATAGTTTCTTAGCTTAAAAAAGAGAACTTAAAGGCCCTAGAAACTCCCTAGTGCAGCATCACAGTGAAGCACAGACTCAAAGAATAGAAACTCTGCAAGCTGCTATGCAAATATATTGAGCTAACAGAATAATTGATAGAAAGTTGCAGTTTTCTCTGTAGAATAACAATGGAGAAGAATGAGATATGTAGCCAGTGGGTTTCACAGACATTTATTGGTAGCAGATGTGTAGACAAATTTGGGCACTTCTATTTAATTCCAGGTTCTGGAGAGCCTTCTTTTTGTGGACAGAGACAATTTTGTTTGATTATCTCAAACTGGTTTATTTTTAACAGAGTGGCCAAATTTAGGGGAGTTTTCCCAGAATGATGAAGTGATCTTCCTGACAGAAGGACCAGTGTTTTGCTTCTTTCCTTTTTATAAAGCATGGGAGCATAAAAGTGACTACCATTTAAAACTGAGAATCATGTATTTCTGCTTAGCTTTTTCTGAGAATTGATTAAATGCAATGGTTGAAATAGAAACAATATGGAAAATTTGAGCTCAAGTGTCCAAAATCTGGCAAAACTTGAAGTAGATGTAAACATATTTCTAAAAATCAGAAGTATTAGTTAATCTCAATAGTAGTATAATCAACCCTGCATAAATTAAAATGCAGAAATGTAGATTTTAAAAAAGAATTTACACCTCTAATTCTGAATTTACAAGATTTTATAGAAAATACTGACTGTCTATGTTCAGTTTGAGGAACAAGGAAAAGTATCTTTTTTCTTTGTAAGTCCATTTTTCTGTATTTATCCAAGTAACATTTGAACTCACTGGTTAATTTCAAGAAGGTTTTCCACAGGTGTAGAAGTCTTAAGGATACCAAATGTTTTTCAAGTGTTGTGAAAATTTGTAGCAGAACAGAGAAAAATGACTCATATCAGTGCTGCTACGGAGAGATATGGTAGAGCAGAAACCCTTCTTGGCTTGCCATGTGTCCTATATGTGCATCAGAACAAAGTATATCTGCCAGATAATAAAAAAAAAATCCAAACAATTGCTGGATGTAATAAGTTGTTATTTTTAACAATTCCTTTATCTATGCAATCACATTTGCTAATCCAATTAGCAATCAAATCTTATATACACTAATCCCATTTTTATCTTTACTAACCCAATCTTATCCAGTTTCTTTACTTACACTAGCATTTCTGAATTTGTGACTTTTACAAAACTTACATATTGCTATTTATATTTTGTCCATAATGATGTATCTGGTTGACTATGAATGCCGTTTTCTAAGAACACTGGCATAAATTCATTACTAAAAGGAGAATGGAATTTCTTATGCTCAATGGCATGTCCAATAGTAATAGAAATATGATGATTGGATTTACATTACCTCTGTCCCCCATTAGTTTAGGAGGAATAAGCATTCCTAATGATTATTAGAGATGAAAGACTGTTCAAGCAGTATAAAACACGACAAAGCAACAGTCTCTTAGGTCAGCTGCTTTTTCCTTTTTTTTTTTGATTTATTGGTTGGAAAATTCCCAGGACTCCTAAAATGTGGTCAGTTTGGCACTTCCTTATAATTTGTGTCTTATAGATTACCTGTCCAACTCATATGACAGGTACCTCTTTGAATGCCAACAGACGTCTGTGTAACACTGTTTCCTGGGAAGTCAATTGCAACTTAAAAAAATATAAAGTATATTATATCGATTTGTAATGTTGCATAAGTAAACTCATCTTTTCTTCCCAATAGTTTTTTATACACCTTAACACAGAACTGTTTGAAGTAGACCTAACATCATATGCTCTGGAGAAAAAAATCAAGATGGAGCTTTTCATAGAGCGGTCACAGAGAAGTAATATTTATCCAGTCTTCCTGTGTACTTTAGTCCATGCCTTTTCTTCCCCATTTCCCAACACGTTCTCAAGAAATGATATGATTTACAGAATAGAGAGATTAAGTTTTATTATGTAATTTTTTATATTTTTGATGTTGTAAAATCATTTGAGTTTACAAAGAGGATACTATGATTTCAGCCTGTACAGCCTCTCAGCATAACCTGATGTCCTACATGGTTGGCTCTTTGGAATAAAGCTTTAATTACTGTTTTCCTTTTGTAAATACATATTGAGATTAAAGTAGCACCAATAAATTGATTTATTTGAATGCTTAGTTAGGAATGAAACCATTTGAGGAGGATTTTATGTATTATATGCATCCAATCAACTTTATGAGAGAATAATTTAACATTTAATTTAAAGATTTCTAGTTCTTCTGTTTCTCTCTTCCATCTGCTTTGCTCCTTTATTGTTTCTTTTGTGCTGACTTGTTCTAACTTCTCTTTTAAATTAACAGCTGTTCCAAGGTGAGTTATTGGGATGTTTGGCCAAGCGATTGCACTTTAATCCCTCCCCTTATAATTTGATACAATGTTTCTGCAAAGTAGAATGCATATCTATGACAAAATGAAGTGCACACAACATTTTAAAATTTGTTTAAATTCTGTAGCTTTTCTCATCTTTAAGTCTGCAAAATCCTTAAGGAATTTTTCCATGCAAAACAGAAATCAAAGCAATGATAAAGTCTTCTTTGATGACATTTATATTGGAAATGAAGCCATAAACACTGTTGTTAAACCTGGCTGTTTTAACACATTAATTAATGTGGGATTTTACTGGATTCCATTTAGACAAAACAGTTTTGTTTTAATAACAATGCAAGTTGATTATAGGTTTGTTTTGTCTATCGAGTAGTTGGCTATTCTCAGTGATATTTGGTAGTTCAGATAAACTCTAGTGACTTGCCTCAGAAATTTTGAACACTTCTTTTAAGGCTAAAATGGTAGCAACCCCCCTGAAAGAGTCTTTGATGTAAATGATTTCTCAAGCAGTGACAGGTCAAAGTGACAAAAGGGGACTTTCTTCTGAGAAGTAAACGAGTCTTTTCCTATTCTGCTCTCATTTACACTCTGCCTGAAATTCTAGGAATCTTACCTGTCCAGCTACTGCTCTTTCTGTAAGAAAGCCCCCATGGCTATAATCAGCATGGGTTTTATAAATCCCTTTCATAATGAGGTGTGTTGTGAAGTAGCAAAAATTTCTGTTATGAAGTTAATGAACTTCTCTGCCAAACCCATAGAGAAAAGACAGCAAACACAAGGAAAGAGACAACAGTTCTGATCCCATTCATTTTTTAAAGATAGATATTCCACACAAGTTTTATGAAGATATTGGTATTTCTACTCATTAAATAAATCTTACTGAAAACAGGAAGCTGTGATAACTGTCCACACAGTCTTTCCACTGTAATTTTCATTTTCCTAACTTGTACCTTGTATATACACTGAAGAATAAAGATACTATTTCACAGCTCCTGGGTACATGGAATTTTCATTTTTACAAAGGTAATGACTGTTTTCCTTCCCTATGGGTTTTCCTCCTGTTATGTGAAACATAGCAGGACAAGAGCAACTTTAGCATCATCAGAAGGCTTGGACACAGATCTAGGTTAGATTTTTCATTTGCGCTAAAAGGCTTTCATGATGGGCCTGTTACGGTAGTTCTGGTAGTTCTTAATTTATGTGGAAATTTTGGGTCAATACAGAAATCACTGGTAAAGTTGCTGTGAATGCTTTTGTCTGTTTATTTTGTGGTGTGTTTTGATACTTGATTTTGAGGTGAAAGGATATTGTTCTTTAAAAATCCTTTTTGCTTGGCCCCTTTCGTGACCTTCGAATAAAGTCAAACTCCCTCTTCTATTCTGGTATTCTCCTCCACTACAAAAAACCAAATGTTCTTTCCTGGAATATTTCTTTCTAAGTAGCTGAGAAGGCTAGTATTCATTCCTTTCTAATAGTTTGTTTTATAGAGAATACTTACAGGAAGTAACATGTCTTCTTTCCATTTGATTTTCATTCCTGTAGCAAAGATTTTAGCCTCTATCTGCTTCACTGCATTTTCAGACAAGTAGAATGGTTCATTCTTTGTTGAAGACCCTTTTACCTGGGTTTTTTCAAGCGAAGTCAGCTTGTGTTTCAGCATTGAGGCTGAAGAATATAGTAAATCCTTCATGGTGTATGTATATCTTTTGTAATACATATTGGAATTTGTGTTTATGCTTTGTATGCTTTATTCTCCAACCGATAAGTTACTGAAATATATGGTAGTTTTTAAAGGGAAGAGAAAAGCAAAACTTTTTAATTAAACTGGGAAAAAAATGTAGTCTTTATATAGACATTTTAATAGCTGCCAAAACATAATTTGAGCAGAATTACACTTTACAATTAATTTTTTGAGTAATCTTCAAGCACAAAGTGCTTGTCTTATTCTGCTGCCTCTGAAATTATCACTAAAACTGTCACACACATGGATAGTACAGGAAACTTATGAAAATTACATCCTTACATTTTATGTTTTAATATAGGAGCCTTTCATAAAAACTTTCTATATTTATTATGTGTATAAGAAGAAATTTTTGACAAAAAGAGTTCTTAACATTTTCCGAAATGCTACCTATAGTTTTTATAACTCTGGAAAATGTTCTGTTTTAGAAATTCCTGAGGGACGAGTATTGCAATTCTTTTAATTTAGTTTTATAACACCTGGCCTTTGAACAGTTATGAAGTAAAACAGATGATGTCCCCTAGCTTATCAGCATGAAACAGAATTCTAAGAAATTGTATATCTTTTCACATTCTTGTAGGCACCATGATTTCAAAATTTATATTCAAAGAAATGGCATATATCATTTTGACATTCTAATTTACTGAAACTTTTCAGATAGTACCAAAACATCTTTTCTGAGCACACAGTTCTCATTTTGTACAGAACAATGAGTCATTTTAGCCAACTGCAATTGTAAACAAGAGGAAATTGTTCTAAGAACACACATGCCCTCCTGCAACTGTTCATTTTAACATTTATGTAGGACAGGGTGGAGCAGCCACAGAATTTTCACTGTCAAATCTTTTCAATTGCTGGATTCTATCTTATTTTACATTATTTTAATCCAAAATTGCACCTGGAAGATAAACTAAGTTTTACAGAAATATTATCCAAATATTTTTTGTTCCAAACATGTTATTCGTCTTGTGTCTTTATTTAAAGAAATCAAGAACGGCCTTAGGAAGGAAAGTATATCTGAGTCTGCACTAGCTGATTTAAGTAATAATTAATACAGCTATATTTCTATGCTGGCAATATCTCAATAATTTGCCTTTCCTGTTTTTATTTGGTAACAAAAAACCCCAAGAAATTTGGACAGTTTTAGTAAAGTTTGATACCACAACACTTAGGTATTTTAGGCATTTTAACCCCTGGATTAGACTTTACAATCCATTTTTTATTATTAAACTCCCTCAACAGTTTGAAGTCAAATTGTGAAGGTCAACTCCTAAGAAGGAATCTAAGCCGACAGCTAAACTGAGGTGGGGGGCAATCTGAAATCTTGTTCTTCAGTCTGTTTCCTCCAATCTACAGGGATACATCGACTTACACAGGATCTGCAGCACTAAATTACCTCCTGGAGGTAGTCACTGATGTCCTTTTTCTCCTCAAACCACAAGTTAGGCTTATTCTTTCTTTTGTGAATAGAGTGGTATCTGAAGCATAATCTGAATTTAATTCTCAACTTTTCTGGAAGGTATTCACATCCACATCCAACAGAATTTCTTGATCAGTAGGCTAGAGATTTCTGCCTGGGCACTTGCTACCTTTCCTGAAGAAGCTGTGCAAAAAATTCTCTGAGGTTAGCCCAGGCCACCCAGCTGAGAGATGGGTGATTGCTGAATTCCTGATTCAAAGCATGCTTTCTGTTGTAGCTTGAAAGAGAAACAGACAAGACTGAGAGTATCACAGATGTACTTATTGCAATTTATTCCTATTTGGATACCCAGCATTGGTCACACAACACATTGCGACTTTGAAGAAACACATATGTCACAATTTTTTTCTATGAAAATTCGGAATAAAATTATGAGGCAGAGTTCCTGCAGAAATTTAGGGCAACAGCAGTCTTTGCTTATGCTTGACTGGATTTGGTGTATTAAGTTGTAAGATTTTCTGTGGTGCAGATATCATTCTGGCAGAAGAGGCAGACCCATAATAGGCGAAGGCACATGGAGCATGAAGGCATATCTTTCTTACTCACCTGTAAAGAATCTCCCAAAAATATATCATGATTCCAATTGACATTGTCTTTCTCAGAAAACATAATTCTGAGAATTATTAGAGAAGTGTTGTCCAAGAAAATGTCCTGCTGCAAAGTCAGTGTGCTTGCTGTCAGGAGCCAGAGCTTTTGTGGTGATGCAGTCTCTGCTCAGATGCAGTGTGATGGATGGGACAGCTTCCTTTATGAAAAATTTAAGAAAAATCTATGGATTTTTCTTGCTAGAGCCTCTTCCTGCAAATTTCACAGGTGCAGATCTACTCCTGTTCCCTGGCTTCAGGCACTGTTGTTATTAAGAACCAATTTTGAGCTTGTGACTGTAGCTATAGTTAGTGAATAAGGTCACAAGTTGTAGTAAGAATAACAATGCAGTGTTAGCCAAATCTTTGATTTGTGATAAACCTGAGGTTGTTTTCATGCTTTAGGTAAATCGAGTTCCAAACTTAGTCATTCTCTACTTGAAGTCAAGAGCAAAATACCCATTACCTTCATATGTGCAGAATCAAGCCTTGAGGGAAGTGACAGATGGCCCAAGGGATTCTAGCATAATATATAATGAACTGAGGACAGTGCCTGGAAAATGGTAAATAATTTAATGTACATATTTCTTACTGTAAGCTTAGTTTTCACTGCAGCTGATTTAGTCAGAACCTATTACACCAACATGTATTCCTATCCTGTATCTGCCTATCTAAAAGTCCAGGCAAGTGATGAGTCATTTCTGGGGCAGCCAGTTTTCAGTGTACTTGTTTCTCATGAGGTGTTCTTAATATTGGGATATTTGTTTCCTGCTCATTCATTTAAGAACAGAAGACAGTTTATGTAACTGCCTGATTTTCCACAGCTTCCTATCTGCTTCTGGAATAAAAGTTAGATTATTTAATTTACAGCTGAAAGCACCCAACTTCATATTCAAATGACCCTGCTAAGATGTATAAGGAAGCTGGTTTAGTTCTTTCTTGAAAATGCTTTTGTTTTGACATTTCCCACTGTAATAATGAAATGCACAGACTTAGATATTTTCAAGTATTTTGCTTTACAATGTCTGTGAGTTGTGTAGAACTCAGAAAACATTGGTGAGTTTGAGAAGCACTACATAGATATTTGATAGCATTTTTTTTTTCTCAAGGAATACAGACTAAATCTTACCACTTGGAAAAGTCATAAACTTAGAAAACATTACTCATTTTAATAAGGGAGAAAATCATTAATAAGCCAAATCTTACTAAATGTGAAGGTCTAAGTAGTTGTATTGGATTTTTAAATTACTGTTATGATTACTTCTGGACTACAGCAACCTGATCTAGTTGAAGATGTCCCTCCTCCTTGCAGGGGAGTTTGACTAGATGACCTTTGAAGGTCCCTTCCAACCCTAACCATTCTATGATTCTATGATTCCATGATTCTATAAGCCCAATCTACTGCTCAAAGCTTCTCTGGGGGCCTCAGCTTTACCTCTCTCATTGCTTGTGGTATGAGAAGTGGTGGAGGTTGTTGTGTGCAAAGTGTACTCATGAGCCACAGTTAGGACACCACTGGCTTGGTAATAAGAAGAGTGCATTTGTTCTTTAATTAGTCTTTGCTTCTCTAGTTTCCATGGTCCTTTGAAGCTATGGTGAGTAACCCAATGCATACCTGTGATCTTGACCAAAGTAATGCAGAAGATAACCAGTTGAGCTGCATATAAAATTCAGAAATCTGACTCTAAATCCTTTACTTAAGCCCTACTCTCTTCAGACTTCTTTGAAGTTCTTATCTGAGAAGATCCTTAGCGAATTGTGTCTGAGATTTCTGCTGAGGCATCAAACAAGAAAAACTACATGTATCATGGAAATAATTGCTGCATGATGGTGCTGCACCATATGTAGCAATGTGTTCAGCTCTGTACTTATCCATAGCATTCATAAAACATGAAGAAGAGATATTTTCTGTTGTTGTTCTACCATTGTTGGTGATCTGGAAAAAATGAAGTCAAAGAAAAAATAATTATGACTTTTAGATACTGTTTTTTTTTTTTTTATTTTGTTCCCAACACAGGCCTCACAGTATTAATAAATGTTAATCTGAGCAAAGTTTTACATTGGCAAATGGTCAAAATGGAGGATTAACACTGCTCGCTCAACAGGTCTTTGTTAGAATTAGTTTTATCATGTAGTAATTGGATAAAGCATAATTTTCTGATAGACTGAGGCAAGTTAACTTTTCGCACTTTCATTATATGAAAAAAAAAAAATTCCTAACTGCTGCATTGAATAGTTTGTTAGCTAATGCTTAGTTCAGCAATTTTATTGCTGGTTGCAATGTTTGGTCAAAAAGCATTTCCTAAAGAAACGACATTCAGGTTTTTTTTTTTCTATTGACTCTGCAGAATGTGAGAGATGAGGTGTGGGTATGAGGAAAGCAGCAGCTTTCTGCGAAGACTTTAATGGGGTTGAGGGACCTGCATACAGGGTTCTGTTGCAGCTCCTGTGTGATACTGGGAGAGCCGGCATCCAGTGTGGGTTATTTACTCCTCAGGAATAATGCATACCATCATACTGCAGGGTAATGTATTTCAAGTGCTGTCCTTATTGACTGTTTCACAAGAGGATATTTGATAGCAAAAACAAAGCTAAGATTCTAATATACAAATTACTATTTTTATGTAATCTTTATGCAGCACAAAATTTTACAGTGGTTATAAACAGGGGTGGCAATACAAGCTCCATGCAAGCAAAGGCTGGATTAAATGTGTTCCTCACCTGACTGTTGGGTACACAGTTGCAGGATTCAGGATAAAAGAATTGCAGCTTTTGATTGCTGCCTCTTTTTGATGTGAATGGCATCCCAGAAATGGCTGAAAAGCGGTATGATGCTATTCCAGTTGGGAGGAGAAACTAATGGCGCAGTCAATACTGTTAAAGACATTTGAAATACAGTAAGAACTTTTGCTTCTCTCACTCAGACAGTAACAGAAAAGAGGAAGAGATAATGAGTAAGAGTTGCCCAAAGCTCTATAACCTTTTCAACTGTCCTGAGCCACGAAAACTCTTCCCATCTTTTTTCTTTGCACCTTACTGAAGGTGCTTATTCCCGGGCTACCTTACTCTTCCTGCTTTCAAGGCCATCTGCTTTGCTTTGCTAGATGCTTAAGCCTTCACAGTATAGTTACCATCCATTTAAACATAGTTGCATTTGAATTGCAGGCTTTGCTTCTTTATTTTCTTTACTTCTTTTGGCTATCTGCTATTCCATAAAGGACTTTTGCTTTCTTAATACTTATTTCAAAGGATGTATGCTGAACAAAGTCCCATCCCCAGTTTCAGCAAGTTTCCCTGTTCACAATGGTATGAAAGAGAGGAGCTGGCAAAGTGTTGAATTTTTAATACCTTTGGAAAAGTCAGTGGCATTAATTTTTGTTTCTTTGCGTTGTAGTGATAATGCAGGCAGTCTTTGATGGATTAGGAAGAGGAAGTCAGTCTGCTTGTATAAGTAAATGTGTATTGAGTTCGGTGGAAGACATAGGATGTTCAACTGGAGACTGTTAAAAGCCATCACAAAACAGACTTCCTTCACCATGTGAACCAGTGGAGCTTGAGAAAAAACGCAAGCAGTCCCTTTCCTTTATGAATATATGCATCCTACTAATCTTTACCAGGAAGGGTCTGTTTTTCTATTAGAACATTTTCCCAAAATATCTTTTCAAGATATTTCCCCCTTAGAATAACACTTTCTTGCCTTTTTTGCCTTTTTTTTTGGTAACCCCAATTGAGGAAGTAGGCAAAAACATTGACTTTGCAAAATAGATCTAGACACCTGATACTAAATGTGGGGTGCTTTTTTTAAACTATACTGTTTCCTTTTAGGAGATGCTCATGTGAGATATTGCGCTGAAGAATATTGTGAAGGCTCTACTTGATACAGAGAGCACGGTGAGCCCTTCATGTTTCCACACTTCATACTTTTAGTGTCTTTCATCTTTAGCCAAAGTCTGAAAGTTCTGCTCACATCTCTTAAAAATCTTAGGAGGAGGGTTGGGCACAATTCCAGCATCCCTTCTAATCATACCTCAATGTAATCTTTAGTAACATCAAAGTGGTTGGAGGATGATGACAGAAAAAAAAAAGTCAGCTAAAGTTCAGTCTCTGAGTAGGCTGTGTTTGCCTTTAGATTTGTGTGTGAGGAGTAAGGGGGTGGTGGTGTCACACTACTCACTTTGAAAAGTTAGCTTTTCCTGAAGTTAAGTCTGTATATGTCTGGATAATAAACTTTTCTATAACAGTTTGCCTCCATTAATGTGAAGGGAGGCAACTCATGTAGGAATTCAAGCTAGTGATTTTTATTCTTTAAATATCAGACACCGGAGTTTCATTTCTAGAAGCAATGTCTGACTGTATGGTGGCAGTTTTAGACCAATTTGTACTTGATAAATCACTTGAATTGCATCTGTAGTTATAAAACTTTCCTGCTTCTATGTGGAGACAAGTATAGGCTGTTTATATTTAATTGATTTGCAGACTAGAAAGAAACTGATGCTGGATGTCACTTGCACTAAGATTTTGAAAAAACAGTCACAAACCATTGACTATGTCCAGTTAGGGCAGGTAGGAGAGTACATTATCCCTTGCATAAAAGCAGTAAGCACTTGAATAGAAGAAACAGCTGATGAATGCTGAGGCCATAAGAATATAGGCTTCTCCCCACATCTCTTCCATTCACTTTAATTCCTGGTGAGTTATTTACACAAATTCTACTTGTTTTTGCAGAAAACTTGTTAACAAAGTTGTAACTTCTAACTCTTCAACTCCTGCAAAATATTTACTGATTATTGGTTTTTGGGTTTCTGCTGCTTTCTTAGAAGGAACGTACCTATTAAAACATCATGAATGATTGCCTTGCAGATCATAGCTCAACAAAGAGCTTTATAGCTTGGACTTTTCTCTTGTCAATGATCTCTTTCTTATTATGTCAGATGATCTTCCTTCACTGAGGTATCCTGACCAATATCACAGTTACTGTTCCCACACATCTGGTTGCTTAAAGAAATGTTATTTATCACAGGAAAGGGATCAGGTTCAAAAGAAAGATATGTGAGGTGTCTTACTGTTGTGTTTTCTTCCCACTTGCCAAATACTGAGCCTCCTGATGATAGTTAAACTTAGGAAAACTTTTTGCCCTTTTCTGTGTACAGATCTCAGACAGTGGAAAATATGAGGAACATTTCAGTAAGAATTAGTTTGGATGTACTAAGAATGACATATTTTGCTCATATAACCCCATTACTCCAGCAATTTACAGAAAGATACAGTTTTCCAATTTAATTGAAATTTACTGGAAAAAATATATCTGAACACCTTCACTAACTTTTTATTTCTCTCTTGAATGCAGTATCTGTGAATGAGAAAAAGCTAGTAATTCCTATTTATTGTCTGCAGATTCGTTTGCATGTACCAAAGTACCAACTGTGTAGGAATAAACTAATACTAATCACAAACATGAGCTGAACACAATATGCTTTCTTTCCTCCCTAATTGCTTCATATGGCAATTTTCTTCTAATTGTTGACTTTGTAACTTGGTTTCCCTAAAAGGGCAGTAATCATCTGTTTATGTCAATTAACATAGCTGTAAAAGGATTAAGACTAAATAGAATTTAACTTTAGGCCAAATGAAGGGTCTTGGAACTTCTAGCAAATCAAATAGACTTGTAACTTATCTAATACATTAAAGATTTTATAAACCCTATTGTAGCTGAGTGTATGACTCCCTTTGTCCTTTCTGATCACACCTCTGTACAAATCAGATATCTCATTCAAATTGGTAATACACAACTGCATACAAATGTGAGGTGGTTCCAAGTGCAGTTTAAGTTTTTCACAGGGTACAAGTAGAGTTCTGTGAGGAAGCAGGTAGTGAAAAGTAACCATTTTCAGAGCATAGATTTTTACTTATGCAGAAAAAGAAAAGGCCAAAAGGCAGCAAATGAGTTATGACATGCAAAGACTTTTACATAGAGAGAAATGTAAAAGATTAATGTTTTAAAACAGATGAGTAAGGGGGGTTTTAAAAATCTGAAATGAGAAATATAGAATAAATCCATTCAGCCTCCCAATTATAATTTTTTAATAGCAGAACAAACCCACACTCAGTTAAACTGAAAGTTAGCCGATTAGAAAATGAAAAAGTAAATGCATATATAGCATCTGAAAATTATTGCCAGAGTTTGTCATGGATACCAAGAGATTAATAGGATGGCTACAAAACTAACAAGAATACAGACTTTAACAGAAAATAAGGGAAAATACAAAGGAAAAAAGCACTGATGGTTATAAAGTTATTTTGTGTATTCTGAGTAGCTTAAAAAAAAATCCTTATGTCTTGTCGGTGAACATTAACCAGTACTGGAATCGCTGGTATTCATCCTGACGTGCGCAAGGAAAGTCTGTTTCAGACTGACAAATATCTTTCTGAACTGAAAAATTAAAAATAATAGCTATTTTTTGGCAAATGCTGCAGGTTAGAATCATAGAATCATAGAATAGTTTGGGTTGGAAGGGACCTTTAAAGGTTATCTAGTCCAACCCCCCTGCAAGGAGCAGGGACATCTCCAACCAGATCAGGTTGCTCAGAGCCCTGTCCAGCCTGGCCTTAAACGTTTCCAGGGATGGGGCATCAAGCACCTCTCTGGGAAACCTGTTCCAGTGTTCTACAACCCTCACTATAAAAAATTTCTTCCTTATGTCTAGTCTGAATCTACCTCCTCTTTTGAAACCATTACCGCTAGTCCTACCACAACAGGCCCTGCTAAAAAGTTTCTCCCCATCTTTCTTATAAGCCCCTTTTAGGTACTGGAATGCTGCTACAAGGTTTCCCCGGAGCGTCTTCTTCTCCAGGCTGAACAGCCCCAACTTTCTCAGCCTGTCTTCAGAGGAGAGGTGCTCCATCCCTCTGATCATCTTTGTGGCCCTCCTCTGGACTTATTCCAACAGGTCTTATTTTGAGGGTTCCAGAGATGGATGCAGTACTCCAGGTGAGGTCTCACAAGAGCTGAGTAGAGGGGGAGAATCACCTCCCCCAACTTGCTGGACATGCTTCTTTTGATGCAGCCCAGGGTGTGGTTGGCTTTCTGAGCTGCCTGCACACATTATGATTCGATGATTCTATGATTGGTGACTCATGTTGAGCTTCTTGTCCACTAGTACCCTCAAGTCCTCCTCCTCAGGCCTGCTCTCAACCCATTTTCTGCCCAGCCTGTATTTGTGTTTGGGATCACCCTGACCCACGTGCAGGACCTTGCACTTGGCCTTGTTGAAATTCATGAGGTTTGCACAGGCTCACCTCTCCAGCCTGTCAAGGTCCCTCTGCATGGCATCCCTTCCCTCCAGCGTGTCAATGGCACCACACAGTTTGGTGTTGTCGAACTTGCTGAGAGTGCACTCAGTCTCACTGTCCATGTCGCCAACAAAGATGTTAAACAGTGTGTTAGGAAAGTATAAACTTCCAGGGCCAGCTGTTATAACATTTTTTTAAGTGTTAGAGAAGTTGTAAAATTCTGGTTTATACATCTGTATTTCTGGTTTAGTCAAATCTCTATGCTTGATTTGTCTTGAAAATTGAATATTTATTCTTAGGATAGTGGAATATTGCATTATATGTATCCCAATCCTCAACTATATAAAACATTTCTAAATTAGAAGGAGCATAATAGTAGCATTTTTTGTTCTGTTTTGTAAAAATTGTGTAGTTTACTGATGATGTTTCCTATTTGAAAGGTAATAAGATCACTGGATCATAACACTCATCTTTGTGCAACTTGGAACCCATGGACCAAATTTGATAAAAATAGATGAAAACCAGAGGTATCTGGTTTTAAAGGCACTTCAAAAACAGTGAAGTTCCTACAACTTTGTAAAAATATTGTAATAGTAAAGTGTTCTTAATCTAACAGTCATCAAATTATTCAGTGGATGATTGAGAAAACACGATTGTTTCCAAGATAGTACTCTTCAATGTTTCATACTTTGTTATTCTTTTTTTGTAAGGTGAGTGGAGAAATATATGATTTCCTGTGAAAGTTCTTCATATGGAGCAAAAATAACCTGCAAAATGCCATTTCTGAGTGAAGTGTTAGCAAATTCTTTTTCATATTCAATTTGTGTGGCTATAAAAGCCTTCACAGGTAATATGAAACTGAAAGTAATAGCAATTTACACTTCAGCAAAAGGAATCTATATAATTTTTGAATTCTAACATAGCCAGATACCCACAGAATCAAGGGTCTGTTTTAATTAAAAAAAAAATATGTATTTTGAATCTATCAAAATTCATTGGCCTTGAGGCTTGTTCCATAAGAAACAATGAATTTAAACCTTCTGAACCAGAAGACAAATACAATATTTTCTTCTTAATAGTGGATTATAGGGGGCCATATAATCCTTCAGGAAATCAACATTACTTAATCCACAATTTCCAATCATCTGCTAAACTTAAAGTAATAAAAACTTTGGAATTAAATGATCAAAGAGGGATTAATATGGGATTATGAGGACTTTTCACACTGTAGTGAGGAGAATTCAATGGCTGTCCTCTTCATTGCAGCCTCAGAAAAGTAATTTCCAGTATTCTCAGGCTTGTAACAAGGGGAGTTGAAAATCCAGGCTAGAGAGCTGTTACCCTGTTACTATTTGGAGTCACTCAGAAGATATACCAAGTAGACAACCTCATAAAAGAGGCATAATGTCAACCTCACTATTCATTCAAAATTTAAATGATGGATGAAAAATAATGGACACTTGTATTACAATTTTCTTTTAGCAATGTAAATATATTATTATTTTAATATCAACTCATATGAACTGTAGTTTGAGGTAAACTTTGAAATTAAAGAAACCCAGCAAGAGGACTGAAACGAAGAATGTTCATAATAAAGTATTTACAAATATGTAGTAGATTTTCATATCCTTCACTCAGTTGAGAGAGGAAGAAATAGAAAAAGATTTCTGAGCAAAAGGTCAATACATCTTGTTCACTCTGACTGGCTGTAAAAAATTGAGATCCTTTTGAAGGTTTGACACCATTTTTGAATGTGAACTCACTTGGAATGTCCCAAAATTGCCTTTTGTAGATGGAAATTGTTATTAAGTAATCCTGTAGTTTTCACAGCTTGTCTGTACTTTTGAGGTCCAGTTGGACTCAAAAGACCTCAGAGTTTGGCTAACTGTATGCCATTGCTGGCCATTCCACTTCAGCAAAGGAAACTGAAATATTAGGTAAAGTTAATGCTTAGGGCAATAATGCTTATAACTATAAATGCACGCTTTGATATCAGATTTTAAGAAGTATCAGAGTTGCAAGCTTGCAAGTTTCTGTATTTTGAAGTCTTAAAATTAATAGAAGATTGAGGAATAGAAAAAAATATTTGTTTACTACTCTGTATTTGTCATTGTGGGAATATGAGTGACTTCTAAGATTGAGTTTATTTCCTTTAATAATTAAATGCTGTAAATAAAGCCTGATATTCCAGAGCTGTTAGACTTAAAAACTGAATTGTGTCCTTCCTTGTTGTTAAGATTTTAAATGGACCTTTCCCAAACAAATTAGCATTTGCTAACTTCTATTTCAGTACTTTTAGCAAAGATACACTGAATCAAAAAATCCTGTCCTGACACAAGGAGATAGTGTGAAAGTTTGGAAGTTCCGTAATAGAATTCACAGGCCTAGTTTAAAAATATAAACTCTTTTTTCCTACTAGTCCTACTTAAATAAATGAGGAAAAAACTTTAAGTCCTGGAAAGCTGAACTTATGCCTCTCCAGATGTAATTCATACAGTACAATTTCTTAGGTTTTTTTCCTCCTTCATATACCACTAGATGATCATACAAGTTGTTCCAATGTTCATATGAAGTTGTTGATCTGGACTTTCTATGATATAGCACAATTCTATTTATCCTCATAGGTATACACGTAATGCTTGATAAGATAGCATGCTTGAAGATATGAGGGAAGAATTTTTTAATGTTAGACAGTTGAAGCAAAACAAACTCTGAGCCAATCTGGACAGTTTTCAAGCCCAGCCAACATAGCTACACATTATCGTCAAAATCGGTATCAAGAAAAGTGGCTCTGTGGCTTGGAAAACAACATATTTTAATGCTGTGAGGGTGCTTTGAGTGTGAAAGTGAGTCTATGGATTTAACTCTGTATGCATAGCTGCGGGGCATCTGTCCAGCCGTTTAATTCATGAAGTGGCCTTCCCTCTGCTTCAGGTGAGGAACTCTAATGCCTTGGTTGGCACAGGATGCATGCAGTCCCAGCAAAATATTGCAGTTGTCTGACACTTGATTTTTTGCCTTTGAATAGCAATTGAAAACATCTCCTGTTAAACAACCTTCTGTTCATTCCTCTTACCGCAGCAACATGTTATTGAGTAAACTAAACCGATGACATCACTTGATGAGTTAAAGGTACTCAGCACCAAACCATTCAGGAAATACTCAGACTATTGCCGAATGAGGCTCCTAATTACAAACTTATGTGCAGTGTTCCGGTGCTTTTCTGCTACTGATCTCCCATTTCAGTGGCAAATACTTTTTTTTCTCAGTAATCTGCCTCTGTGACTCTGAATATGCTCCAAGGATGAATAAGGCTTCTGCAGAATGTGGTCCAAGGTTCCGTAGTTGAGTGTGAAGCACAACTTATATTATGAAGGTGTGGCAGAAACAATACCTGTCTAAAATGCTATTGTCTCTGTCAATTATGATCAATAGATTAAAACCTCATTTTTATACTAGCCTGCAGAGTAATAATGGGCCTGGCAGTCTAGAGATTTGCCAAGCAGCCTCTTGGGTATTACTGCATAGAAAACAATTTTTTTAATAGTAAGACAGAATATTATTTTATTGATTAAAAATCTAAATAAAATAATTGCCAAATTGTTGGTACTTGTTGGTAGTTTCTAAGAAGCATGTAAGACACACAAATTGATTTGCAACTGTACCTTTACAATATCTACCCTAGAAGTTACAAATACTATGTAACTAAATAATATGAATTTTAAAACCGTTGACTAATGCCGTATAATTTTGATGTAGGAAGATAAGGTCTGGTCAGCTATTACTATATCTTTTCAACTTCACAAACACATTTTCTCTAGAAGCAGCAGCAACAGGACTGTGACTTTTCTTTTGGCTCCTTTCAGAACTACACTGGCCCTGTCTCTTACAGACTGATTCCTGGCATAACTCTGGTAGTCTGTGCACCGAGGAGAGGAACGAGCAAAGGCTCTGTTCATTCTCCATACAATCCTACTCCCGTTTACTGACTACACAAAGTTCCATCTAAAAGTGGGTGATATGACTAGAGATAACAAGAGAACTGTGGCCTGGTGTAGCATCTGCAGAAGTGAAGAAGAAAGAGGCTCCTGATGGAATGCCATATTGGCCTCCACAGACCTTGCATTTACATAACCTCTTAAGGTTTAATTAAGCAGCTGAAATCTCTAGGTATCACTGTAGAAAATGGTACACATGGATAGTCCACATATCTATATGATTGTACTCTGATACCTCTTAAACACTCTCAAATTCTTTGTTATATCATTTTTTAATGGAGTTGTCCATTTTGATGTATGTATGTATGTATTTATTTTTCAAGGCCTTGCACTGTTTGGGCTTGATTTTTCTTGAGGTTGCATTGGATTCTATTATTGTGAATAATAGAAACTGAGGGTTCTGACAGCTAAAATAGTATTTGAAAACTACATATGCTCCTCTCTTTTTCACTGTTCTAGCTCTTCTGTAAACACGTGTTTGGAAGTAAACCTCCTGATGACAGAAATACATATTTGTGATACCCATTTCTACTTACAGTCAGAAGCCAGGAAGTACTTCATCTAAAGACTTCAGCAAAGATGGTGCAAATGTTAATACTTCTGTTCCCATTGCATGCCATTGAAGTACTGATGGCTCTACATAAATATTTATGTACAGATGGCTCTGCTACATGTCTTACAGCACCTGAGGAACTGCATGGCTTCAGGAGTGCTTTAACCTGTATTGCCCCTAGTATGTTCTCTGACATGATTCTTGAAGGATGCACACAGAGAGTTTTTCGAACAGTAAGAGATAGAAAATATGGCATGAAAATTTTATTTTGAATCCTTTCCTTGACATTGATTCTTCAAACTCCTGTTAGTAACTGTTAGAAGGTCCAAAGTTTTATATTCTGTCTTCTATGATGACATGTTATGTTGATAAAGAAATTTCTGTACACCAAGAGCAGAACACAACTCTTCCTCTGGTTCAGTCTATCCCATGCTGCCCATTTTAGGGAATGGAATGCTTACAGTTGACAGTATATTTTTATCATGTTATTGATTTATTAAGTATTTTTTGGGGGTATCTTAAGCCTGATCATGTTCCTAAATCCAAGGAATTATTGTGCAAATGGGAAGACAAGTGGCAGAAATAAAAGCTGTTTCATGAAGCAATCATCCTATTTTCATTCCAAAGTTCAAATGATAGAAACTGTCAAGGAATAAAAATATGTAGAATATGTGATAGAAAAAAATTGCTTCTGAACAGAATGTTTTTTAGGAGAGTTCATCTGTTTCTTTAAATGATTGAGCAAGGGACAGCTGTAGACACTTAAGGGAAACACAAAAAGTATCTCTGAAAGTAATTAAAAACATTATGTTTTGACAACCTTTTCTTTAGAAAAATAGAAAATGTTTCAAAGGAACCTTCTAATTCATGAAGCAGATCCATCCTTTTTTGCTTTGTAGCTGAGTCTTGTCAGTTGCTACTACTGAAAGTAAACAGAGTAACTCATAATAGCTTTGTTGTCTTCTGTTAGTTTTCCCAGAAAAACGGTCTGTCTGGCTTCTGCCTCCTTATTCTCTGAAATGTTTATCTGTCAGAGTGAAATGACTTCATTTAGCTATACGACATTTCAGATCAAATACGCTATCCAGTCACCTGGCAAGTATTAGGTCAATTATTTTCCAGTGTGCAGTGTCTACTTGATATGCATCAGTCCATTATCCTAGTAAAAGCTTTAATTTTAATTTGGGAACTCTGTATCTAAAAATGTTACCCTGACCACTCACTTGCATTAAAATGGCTTGTCACCGGGAGCATGGAATGGTTGGTTTTATTTCACCATAGTTCGCATTTCACTGGTGAGTGATCAGTAGGTATCACTTTATCTCTCACATAAGCTTTAAAATTTTTCAAAATGAACCATTTAAAAAACATAGTGTGAGTATGCCACAAAAACACACTTATACATATGTGAAGCTAAGCTTCCAGAGTTACCTTTCTGCCCTAATAAATATTCCACCTATCTTCTATATGGGGGTCTGGCTGTTACCCAGCTGCTTACAAGCTACGGTCCAAAATTATCTCTTTTCATTGCCATAGAAGCCTTGAATTTCAGTGCCAGTAAAATGCCAATTGGTCTGTGATAAGAGGCTTCAGCTTTATTCATCTAATTATAAGTCCAGAGGTTATTCAAAATAAACTTTCAGCTAAAAATACTGAACATGTATTTTTATCTGGTAGGTCATTGTTGGATAATTACAACTATACTACTATATAGTATGACTGTAATTTAATACCATTAGATCTTTTTCCAGTTGCATGTCTCTACTTTCTCCTACAAGCATGCAAGAAGTCTTAATTTAAATTTTAGGTTTTCTGGTATTTCTGTTTTAAAGGGCTATAGAAAAACTAAACCAGAAATTTTTATTTAACCTATTTGGGTCTTTTTACACACAGATTGGCAAGTTAAAGATAATTTCTTAATTTCTGCAGTCATATGTTAGTTCAAAACAAAACAGGATAAAACGGTATCATCGAATTTAAACCTTGTATAAGTTCTGCTAGCCTTTCTGGCTTGGTATTAAATAAGTAGTGGTAGGGGTTTGCATTCTGTGGTGTCTTTCATCCCAGGGACCTTAACAAAACTGCATGAATACATACAGCAAGCTCTTGAATTCAGCATTTGCCACTGAAAGCTTTAATAGCAGAGTGTGAGTGCCGTCATGATAGGACTAGGATTAGCTTTTACACCAAATACAGCATCCTCTTACAGACTGAATGCACAAAGATCTGAACACATAAAGTATAATCAAAAATCCTGAAAGCCAGAAGGTTAATGGACTGAATGTATCCTTTGATGTGACTGCCCAGGTTTTATATCTTTTATCCTGGATTATATCCAGTGTCAAAGTACACTTACTTGGAACAGCGTATCTTATAACCGAGCTAAAACTCTTGATGACCAAAATACAAATCAACAATATAAAATTTTGGAAAAAGTATAGTCAGACTAAGAAGGTGTACTGGTTTTGTGTAGTAGCGGGGGACTACAGTGGTAGCTTCTGTGAGAAGCTGATAGAAGTTTCCCCTTTGTCCAGTGGACTTGGCCAGGCCTAGGGCGGGCGCAACGCTGGCCAGGGCCAAGCTCATTTGCAATAGTAATAATGCCTCTGTGATAATGTATTTAAGAAGGGGAATTTTTTTTTTTTTTAAAAAAAAAGTAAGGAGTGAAGAAGCTGAAGCGGTGGGTAGAGAGGGGGAGGCATGAGCCTTGTGGGCCTTGCAGGCCTCACCCTCTGGCCTCCTGCTGGGTGGCTGACTGGGCTTGACTCAGCCCAACCCGGCCGCAAGAAGTGGAGGGAGATGTGAAGAGAACCTGAGAGGTGTCTGCCTGCCTGTTGTGAAGAATTTCTGGTGAGAGGAATGGCTGCAGACGCCAAGGTCAGTGAAGAAGGAGGGGGAGGAGTAAAGTTGTTCCTTGTCAGATTCTCCTGCAGCCTGTGGTGATGACCATGGTGAAGCAGGCTGTCCCGCTGCAGCCCACGGAGGCCCACGGAGGAGCAGAGATCCACCTGCAGCCCGTGGAGGACCCCACACCGGGGCAGGTGGATGCCTGAAGGAGGCTGTGGCCCATGGAGGGCCTATACTGGGGCAGCTGTTCTGGAGGGACTGCACCCCGTGGAAAAGGACCCCATGCTGGAGCAGTGTCATGAAGGACTGTACCCCATGGGTGTTACCCCATGCTGGAGCAGGGGAGGAATGTGCAGAGTTCTTCCCCGGAGGAGGAAGGAGCAACAGAAACAATGTGTGATGAACTGACCGTAACCCCCATTCCCTATTCCCTACTGCACCACTTGGTGTCGGGGAAGGAGTTACAGATAATTTGAAATGAAGTTAAGCCCGGAAAGAAGGAGGAATGGGAGGAAGTTGGTCTTTTTCTCTCTCTCATTATCCTACTTTTGTTTTATTAATAATAAATTGAAGTAGTTTTCCCCAAGTTGAGTCTGTTTTGCGTGTAAACGTAACTTGAATGATCTCTCCCTGTCCTTATCTCAAACCTTGAGCTTTTTGTTGTAATATCTCTCCCTCATAGCCTTGGAGGGTGGGGGGAGTGAGCAAGAGACTGTGTAGCTCGGTCCTGAACGGGGCTAAAGGCATGTTTGAAAAAGGAACAATCTGGAACACAGAAATAAACAGATTCAGCAAAAACAATTAGAAAGTTCATCTTTTTCCCAAGATGATCATGCTGAAGGTCCAACGACCTCCCAGGCAGCTAGTTGAACTTTCTGTGTGCATATGCGTGGTGGAGGTTCACCTATATGCAGATCTGGGCTGAAATTTTCCATTACAAATCTTGCCTGGTTGCCCAACTTGTGAAAATGGGCAGATCCTAACTATATACAGCTCTGTCTAGGAGGTTCCTAGAACACTTTAAAGCATAAGTAATATTTTTACCTGAAAATTCTTCAAGTTCAGACAGCTGTGTGTGGAGGTTCCCAGTCTATTCCTGAGAGAGGAATAAAAGTGAGAGGAGTTCCTTGTAAATTATTATTGCATACAGTTAATAAATTCCAGGCCACAGCAAGAAGAGATAGTATGTATTTTAGCAGTTATGGGCTGGGGCACATGAATAAGAAAACTGTGTCCAGAGTGAAACAGTAAAAAGCTTTATTACTGCTCTGAATCTCACTCAATGATGGTTGATGTATGGCCACAGAAGTTGTTTTTAAGAGAGAGAGTGCTGGACAGGAACTAGGAATGATCCTTGGCTGTTTTCAAGAAATTCCATGGCTGTTTGATTTCCATGTAAACAACTGTTAAAGATGAATTGCAAGACCGTAGCTTCTATGGTACCCTCAAGACTGACAAAATTCAGAGCCTTTGATATCTACAGTGCAGTTCTACTGAGACTAGCAATGGCAGAAACTGGATTAAAAACATGTTCTAGAATTAGATGAGGTAGTATGCCTTAGCTTTACGTCAGTATATACTTTTCTGTAACCACTGCAGAAGATGGTATCTGTTTATTTTTTGCTGTTACCCTTGCCTGACAGAGCAGAAACATCTAGCTTAGCACTGCAGGGCAATCCTAACTGGTACAAGGCTTCATTTTGAGCTTTGGGAATGAGCCCATGCGTTTTGATTGTCAGAGGAAAATTGTGCCAATACATGTACAACAGTAAACACTTTTGAAGAAACTCTACTAGTCCCTTTATCTTCTAAATCTGATAGGAATGTGACAGACAAGTAGAATGCCCATTTCCCACACTGCCTGGCCAGCATGTCTGTAAACTGACATAGAAATAGCACCTTTGAATGTATTTTAGTATTCCTTATTCCCTCTGCAGAGGCTGCCAGCCAGTCTGCAAGTAATGCCAGCTGAGGACACTACATTTTTAATATTTTTTGCTTGTCTCTACAAACAAAAGTAAGTGTGCATTGATTTGTTTATATTTTGCTATGTCAAATTTGTAACAAGCCATGCCATTGTAATGAAGTGGAAATGTCACCTTCATTTTTCAGCTACAAGCAGTTGCTGCCTTAGGGAAATCTGGCTTTCTGTTCCTTCTGTTTTGTCATAGATGGTCCTAGGCTGGAAGGTTGCAATACAGGATGAAACCATAGAATCCTTGTTTTCTGTTAAGAAAACAGTTACATTAATAGATGAGAATCATGCCCTCAAGGTTACTATTTTGGCAAAGACTCTTTTAAAGGAAATATGTGAGAAATTATGCTTATTCTAGAAGAAATGACAAGAAATGTATAACTTTCTTATATTTCTTAAATAGTAACATTTAAAAAAACACAATATTTTAAAACCAAACTTTAGGAATATCCTTGACTGGAAGAGAATTTAGCCCTAAGTTTGGAAGAAACAAAAAGCAAAGAGATTCGAACTACTAAACTAGCAAGACACAGAAGAAGGCAAAACTAAGAGTAGCTCTGGCAGCACTCCATGTGCAGATTTTGTGGGGCATAAGGCATTCAGAACACACCTTTTGGAAGGCAGCTGAAGCTCTTGTCACTTTCCAGCATTTGTCCTTTTGCTCAGAGATACTACAGAGCAGTCAAGAATTTCCTTCAAGACAGCCGCTGAGCCAATTTGTCCACTTTGTCTGGTGCTGAAAAGGTTGTTATATCTAGTCTGTACTGCCCTAGTACATTTTTGACTTCTGTACTAGATTTTTCAGTCTGCAGTCTGATCACTTTAGCAGAGTTTATTTTGTGAAACTGGCATTTTTAGACCTCTTTTGGGCAGGAGAATTTTTCACTTCCTAGAGTCTGAAACTGCTCTCAAAGCTTCCTTCAAGTGTCCCTGGCAGCAAAAGCATTAGGATTAATTTATGAATTTTTGACTAATATTAAATACTCAACTTTATAGGAAATGTTTCAAATATGTGAAAATATTTGTCTCTGACAGACTATATGAAAAAATATTTATATCCTTTTCCTAACCTTTGTGTATTTGTTGGTTTGCCATGTGGCCACCTAAAGACAGGGACTGGCTATGTGTGAATTTCTGGGAAGAGTTTTACCATATCACAGTTGCTGAAAATAAATGATCTAGCACTGTATAACATTTATAGTGCTGCTTTATTTTTAAAATAGTATGCTAGTCTCATATTCAAATTATTCAATCATTATAAAAGTAATCTAGATAATTTATCATTGTCTGTTAGCTTTATATATGTGTATTTTTTATATACATGTGTGTGTACACACACACATGTATATTTTTATCTTCGTATAAATAATGCATTTACCATCTCTCCTTATGGTAAATCTCAAAGTGCATTACAAACTATAGACCCACTCCTTTTCTGCTGAAATCACTGTCTCACTAAAATATTTAACAACTAAAATATTTAACTATTTATAGGAGTAAGGCAGAGCAGACAGTTTTGAGAACACCACAAGATTATAGTAACAACACTATCACATAACATGTATCTTTTATACAGCATGGGAGTGTGTATGCACTTCATAGAATCATAGAATCATGGAATGGATTGGGTTGGAAGGGACCTTTGAAGGTCATCTAGTCCAACTCCCCTGCTGGGAGCAGGGACATCTTCAACCAGATCAGGTTGCTCAGAGCCCTGTCCAACCTGGTCTTGAATGTTTCCAAGGATGGGGCATCCACCACCTCTCTGGGCAACCTGTTCCAGTGCTCTACCACCCGCATTGTAAAAACTTTTTCCTAATATCTAACCTAAATCAACCTCCCTCTATTTTGAAACCATTACCCCTTGTCCTGTCACAACAGGCCCTACTGAAGAGTTTTTCCCTGTCTTTCCTGTAGGCCCCCTTTTGGTATTGAAATAATATCTTACTATATAATATACTTACTATATAATGCCATGTCCTACTGCAATGCAAATCATTTGTCAGTACTACATCTATGGAGCAGATATGTCCATGGAGGTTCCTAGAGATTCCTCTTTCCTTTGGATAATATTATTTATGATCTATGGTTCATGTACCTATAAGTCTACTTTTTAAGTCCTTCAAAGATCATTCATAGTGCTTCTGTCAGATGTTGAGACCAATTCTGTGCATGCTGGGAAGGCAAGATATTGGAGCTGCAATCTGCTGTTGTCCCCGAAAGGCGAATTTTACCTCTACTGAAGAACTTGTCAGTGCCAGTGAAAGAGAACAGCTATTGTGAAATAATATAACTTGTAGCTATAGCTATTCTTTCATAGTTAGAATGTAATTTATGCTGAAAGCCATGGTCAGAATTATCAGAAGCTTTTCTCTGCATCCATCAGCCAGGGACAGACTCATTCCCTGTAGGCAGCTTTCTGTTTTTGTTGGCTCTATCCAGGTGTGTACAAAACAGGTTTCCAGGTTGTATCTTGCAGCCTGATTTATGAATGGGGTAATTTTTCTGCAAGTCAATTTACTTGTACAAAGGCAGTGCATCTGCAAAATCAGTGGAATTATTATTATTAGAAATGCCCCTCTGCTATGGTTACCTGCAACAGGGAATATAGGTCAGTTCCAATTTGTCCTTGAGATAAAGCTTAATGCTACCCTAGCCCTTTGTGTTACATCTTCTCTGAGTCCAAATAAAATTTACCAGATGATCTTAGCTGAAATGCAAGAGAAATTCTTTTACAGAATACACTAGCTGTTAATAGCTTTGCTGAAGTGACTGCCTGAAAATAATAAAGTTTTTTTTTCTAATTAAAAGCATTTTAAAATATTTTATATATATAAAATTAAAAAATTAAGACTCTTGGTCACACTAGACAGTTTATTTATGTCTATCAAGGTACAATCATACAAGGTACAAAGATTTATCCGTGTGCATCTGTGCAAATTCAAGTACACAAATCCACAGCCAGTTCTCGTAACGCTCCTTTCTGATTAGGCATCCACCACCCATAAGCATTCAGCTTTCATTCTACTCGCAAGATTATTGCATGCTTATTATTGGCCAGACTTGGGTCCCTAGGTGATTCTGCTCTCCCTAGGTGAGTCTTTTCTTAAAAATCAGTCTCCTCTGTGACATATGAACTGTGTAGTAAAAAACATCCACTGGCAAACAATCTCTCCCTACTTCCTCCTTGAGAATTCAACATTGTTGTGAATCTATCTGAGAAGCCATGGTAATGGAAATGTTAACAGAAACCAGACAGCAGTGTTTAGAGAGCTATTATGAAATTTAGCTTCTGTTCACACAGTTCTCAGAAAAAAAAACCAAATTCCAGTTGCTGAAACTTCAGTCTGAAGGGAGTGAATGTTTACCAGATTCTTTGTTGCCAGCCAAAGAATCCATAGAAAGCATATTCCATCATATGTTTACATAGCAAATCACATCCGCATAGAGATGCTGCTTTCATCAGTTGAACTCCACTGGAGACGCTCAGCTGAAAAGACTTGAACTAAAGCATCTTGAAGTCAGTGGAAATTTTCACATAGACTGCAGCAGGCTTTCTTCCTATCGTTTTTCTAGCTCCACCTTTACCAGTTCAGTTAAAAAGTAACTCCATAAGTTATAAGTTCGTAGCAGATTGTGATCTGTGCCAGACTCAGCCTCATGACATGATTATCCATTATCACGCTGCAGTAAAACAATGGTGAATATTGCACATTTTATGTTGATAAAATCTTATGACTGCATTCACTGTAGAATAAGCCTATGCATATTTAAACTACTCCATAGAGATGAAGGGTCCTTTTAATATGCACCAGTTGTGCAATACACCTGCTTAGAAAGGATGCTTTGACTGGGCTTCAAATGACATATGGATTATTAACCAGGCCTGTGGGAATTTCTTTCATATACAGAGATTTTTTTGAGCTCTACTATACAAGGGCAAGCAATGTAAATGGCTAGAGTATGGCCTGCAGTTCAGCTCCTATATATCTTTTGTATTTTTTTGCAGTTTGATTTGGGATGGCAATTTGAACTAGGAAATAGTTCAAATAGTGATAGTGAAGAGCAGCGTCTGTACAGTGTTGTGCTGAGTTCCTGTGATGTGTGTATCTTGCCTTCCTCTGTAGTGATCCTGGAAGTTTTGGTTTTGGTTTGTTTTTTTTTTTCTAGTTTGAGCCATGATCTTTAAAGTCTCTTCCAACCCAAACCATTCTATGATTCTATGATTCTATGATTCTATGACTGAGTATTTTACTACATGAAGGTGAAAAAAGCCAAGCTTCCACTAGTGAGTAGCATTAGATGGGATTGCTGAGGACTGACATTGTAAGTCAACAAATCATAGAATCACAGAATGGTTTGGGTTGGAAGGGACTTTTAAAGATCATCTAGTCCAAGCCCTCTATCATGGGCAGGGATATCTTTCAGTAGATCAGGTTGCTCAGAGCCCAATCCAACCTGACCTTGAACACTTCCAGGGATGGGGCATCCACAACTACTCTGGGCAACCTGCTCCGGTGTCCTTCTCTCTGATGACTGAATGGGTAAACAGAGATTACTTGCATATGAAGATCTATGAATTTGCATTGTGGCAGTGCAGACTTCAGGGCAAGTCAACAGAAAGTGGTGAGAGCTGTTAGCTGACTAAGGAAGCTAGTGGTGTTACTGAGCTACCATCTATTCACTGATTCTGTTGTTCAGACTTTCTCACTGTGTCTCTCCATAGGAAATTCTCACCTTCATGCATGTATGAAATGGCATGTCAGGGCAATGCATAAAGAAATGTAGGTTCATATCCAAAGGACTGTATCAGGGAAGACTGAGGAGGGCAATGGAAAATGCTTCTCTTTTCCTAAGTTTGTGAGATTTTAAAAGGCTTTTGTAATATTTAAAGATTTGCAAAAGTCAGTTGTGAAAACTTTTGAAAATAAAAATTGTATCTTTTTGCAGCTAGCTCAAGTCAAAGGTTGTGTTTCATTTAAACAGCTTATCTTTTGGATATAGGAGTAATTCAAATTTAGATAGAGTATAACATAGTCACAGAGTGTTTCTGTCTATAAAATTGCTCTAAGCCCTTGTAGGTATAAAAGACAGACATAGAACATGACTTCAGAAAAACAGTCTGCTAACGGGCTACTTGGGGTTGAACTTTGCTCACAGCATGCTCTAGGGAATATGATGACACACAGTGACCTTAGTCACAGAAAAACATAGAATACATTTTTTCAAAGCAAGAAATAGAGGTAGCTCTGCTGTTAGTTTCTATAAATCTGGGAAGAGCAGCTGTGAACCAGCCTTCTGTCAAAACAATCTCCTAATAAGCCACAAACTACGTTTTTTTGTTATTCAGTTTTAAATATTCACTTAATTTTTTAGTCTACCAAACTTGACAGAGTACTTGGACTTTCTGTAGGCCTCCATTTTCTGTGCCATATCACTCTTCTTCAAAGCATGAACACTAAATTATCAGTCTAAGCTACTACCTCACATCCTAGGTAAAATTAAGGATAGAGCTGAATCCAAAACCTGAGATCACACTCCCCTGAAACTGAAATCTTAAAGTAAAATCAGATCTAATTTTAAAAGATGGCTTTATTTTTCCTTAAATTAGGTTTGGTTTTTATTTCAGTATTTTAATTTTAAGTCAGAAGTGAGGTCGGGTGCTGGATTTAAAAAATCTTAGTTCACATCTGAGTTTTGTCACTGACCTAGCACAGGGTGGACTGTCAGTTCAGATATTTCAATCAGGTTCCCCTAGTTAGGTTCAGAGAGTTGTCGTAAAAATCCACAATTCATTTATTTTGCACCCAGAGATGAGTTTAGGTAGGAGATCGCTCCCTAAAAAAGTTGTTGGGGAAACAAAACACATTGTATAACAGGATTAGGATCACTTTGAAAGTTTGATCTTTTAGTTGTTACTTAAAAATAACCTTGTGGACTTGTAATTGAAAATTCCAGTTTTATTTTTAACAGTAGGGGTTGCTGTAGGAAAAGAGAACAAAGCACACAAAGCAAACTGAATTCACAGGAACAGAACCATCAGTGAAGCGAAAGGGCAGCCAGAATGCTTTACTTAGAACTACTTAAAAAAAGACTGATTGTACTTTTCGTGATTTAAAATCTGAGATTATGACCTTTTCGCAGTTAGTTCTGATTAATTGCTTGTTAAAAAGAATTAGAAAATTTTACACTTCGGTTTTTTTGGTGTTATTATAAAATACCAATAAGAACGAAACATTCCTCCTCTATGTTGATACTCTGTCTGCACGAAAACTGAATCACAGACATTTATTCACTTCTGCTGAACTGGCTGATATTTCAACCTGATGGTGTAGGCAGATCAGGACAAAGGATAGCATTTATATTAAATATTTATGGTGTGCTGCTTACCCTCGTGTTTAGATGGCAGATACTGCTGGCAAAGCTCAGAAAGTCCGTTTGGGTGTCTGTTTGGCCTGTTGAGTTAGTAGCTAGATATGGCTGGATGATGCCAGCACTTTTGATTATGCTGATATCACTGATTTGTTTGTGTTGCCGTAGTTCCAGACCCTGATCAGAGAGAACTCAGTGTGCATATGGTGTACACACAGGAAAACGCGATGTCTGTCCCGTAAGCCTCTGCTCTGAGATAAACGCTGCAGCACCTGAGGAGCAGCACAGCACGGGATAAAAATATGCACGTTTATTAAATTTGGTATCTAAGAGCAAGTGGCTGGAGGGATTGCCAGGAGACTAGTGGAAGCAGCTTTGCTTGGACAATTTGAGGAGAGAAGGCACAGCTGTGCTAGTGCCTAGTGTCACCTGCTGTGAGAGCATGCTCTGCTCCAGCCAGTGCTAATGGAGGGAAGACAGCCCCTCTTTTAATCTGGGCTTTTTCTTTAAAGATTTTTCCCCCTTCACTTAAAATATAGTTCAAAACTTCAGAAGAGAAAACCTGTTGCCTTGTGAAGTTTGGCAGGTTTGGGTGAAGGATATGTAGTGTCAAACAAGTCTGTAGAGGAGTGCTGCGTGAGTGGGCGCAAGCTGACAACCTGCTGGAAGCCCAGGAGTTAGGGTTTCCTTGTACACTGTCCTCAGCTTATAGTGTCATTAGTACTCCAGCTATCTGCTAATGGGGAGTGACAGAGAGCTGCTTCATTTCTCACTCTATCTGTGGAGGTATATACAAGTCAGGATCTCAGCTGTTGTTTTTTACCTAGTAACATTGTAATACCATCAGCAATGAGAGCTCTGGGTTTCCTGACCATAAATAATTCACTGCATGTGAAAGCTTTATAGAAAAAGCAATGTTTTGAAATGAACCAAGGTGCCTTATAAGGACATAATTGTAAGCACCAGAGCCTCAGCCTGCTCTCAGGTCAGAGTACTTGATCCATCTGACTCTGCCAAAGTGGAGCGATGACTCAATAGAGCTACAGATGCCAGGGATTTCATCAAGCTAATAAAAAGTTAGGAATATAGCAGAAAGATGCCTTCTTTGATATATCAAATTGGAGATTTAAGCAGTGATATCTGCTGAGGGATAGTCAGAGGTGATGAAGTGAAAATTGCAACATAGTTAGAAGTCATTTGAAGATCTCTTTTTATGGCATGAGAGATTTTACTATGCTGAGAAGTTAATGATGTATGGTCATGTTGTACAATTCCTAAGAGAGGCAAAAGGGTTTGATCCATGCTTAAAACAGTATAAAATTTATATATGTGGTACTTAGGGTCCAAAATAAGTAAATGAATGAATCAATTCATTGTTATATGGGAGTACTTTGCAGTTGTCCCTAACCCATGCTATGCAAATTTGGAGAACTGAGAGAGTAAGCATGATAAGCATGCCTTTCTTCATGTTTTTGGTGCTATTAAGGTATGAGGTATTGTCCTCAGAAGAAATTACAATAAATATTTACTAGGGACAGATAAAAAAGATGTAATTTATTGGAAAGCAAAAGCAGGCCAAGTCCCAGCCCAGAGAGCAAACAGTAATAGCACTGGCACATTAGCAATAGAAGATCTAATCAGTTAATTTTGTAATAATATTGAGAGCAGAAATGATCAATAACTATTGCAATACTAATAAATATATTGGCCAAAGGGTTAAAGATGTTATGGGGTCTTGTGGATGGGATTAAATTCTGACTCTGACCTTTCATGGGTCTGTTCATTCAGGGGTGTCTCTACCCACATGGTAGAGAAAATGAGATTTTTTTCTCCTTTGTATTTTTAGGATATGCAATCCCCACCTATATCATGCTCTTCACAGCACCTATGGATTGCCACTAGTTCCATGCATGCAGTAGCATCATCCTGCCTTGCAGTCTGCTGAGGGGAGGAGCAGCTCTAGCTGAGGTGCAGAGCAGAGCTGCCTCTTGCTTCTCATCCTTTTTGTTCAGGGAGCACCACAAGACCTGACGAAAGTAGAAACATAATATAGAAAGGAGTGGAAGACCAGAATCATGGGTCAGTTATTAGTTTTAGCGCATCATAGTTTTGATTTGATTTTACATACCTTTAGATACTACTTCTGCATTATCTGTAGATTATACTCCACAATATCATAAAAAGCATGTAGAAAGAGTAAGAGGGGATCTTGATGTGAGTTAGGACACATAAGAGTTGTTTTCAAATGAAGGAACAAGATTTTTTTTTTTTTTTTGTTTACTGAAGTCATGCAGCCCTGATACTATTCTAAATTTTGACTATGTGTAAAAGAATGTAGTATGGCATAAAGGCTGACAGAGCTGAGATACTGACTGCCAGCCTACAGTGAAGTTCCTTGTTCCACTGAGTTTCTCCTGGTATTTTCTGAAATACTGCATACAGAAACCAATGTTTTGTACTTATTAACAGCTCTGTTACACATCTGCCTTTGCTTACGGCTTGATTTTTTCAACAATGCAGTGAGACTGTGCCTCTATTGATAGGGTCAAACTTCAGGTCATTCTTAAGCTCAGTGAAATCATTTATATCACACCCATTTTGGTTTAGAACTGATAAGTACTGCTGGATGCTGCAGTATGAGGTACCTCCTGCCATCATTGGTTCTCCTAAGCCAGGTTCTTCTGCGATAAGTTTGGAGCTCAGCCACAAGCCACCAGATCTGGTCCAGGTAATTTACCATGACAGTCACAGAGTCCCTTAGTCCTGGCTCTTGGCTTCTGGACTTTGTATATTTTTGTTTTGCTGTGTATCGGAAAATATACATGCCTGGAATGGAACATAAGACAGAAACATACATCAGAAAGACTCAGTTTGCATAATATAGGATAAATTAGAGTACATTCCCATGCTATGTTTGATTTTAGAAGCATAATGTGGACACCTGTGCTGTGGGCTGCAAGATATATTTGAATAGGTTGCTCAAGGTTTTACTCCAGTATCTGCTATGATCTTTTGAGTAAATCCTGTAATTAGTTTTCATGTAAAATCATACACAAGTATATACATAATTATTCCTTCTAACACATTTTACTCACTATCTTGAAAGATATAACTCCCTGCAAGGAGCTGGGAGTTGGACTTGATGATCCTTATGGGTCTCTTCCAACTTGGAGTATTTTATGGTTCTATGCTTTGAATTTTCTGGAGTCAGAAGGAGCTGTTAGAAAACAATTCTGAGGTCCAGATTGTGGAGAGCTTTTGTTTGCCTTGTTTTGTTTAGACTTAATAAAATGGGAGAAGCAATATATTTATAGTTTCATATAGACATAAAAGCTGAAGGTGCTCTGCTCTTTGACAAGGTGTAGTATATCTTGCTAGCCTCCCTGGCAGCTACTGTCAATTTTCCAGCATGGCGATACAATACGGAAGAGTCTTGAGCGGGTGGGAGGAGTAAGGAGTGTGCTTGGTTATCACTTGCTTATCAGTGATAAATTAAAGTGGTTGGATTGTATTAAGAAAAAAGGGAGCCAATGAATGGGGAGACCAGGAGCTGCAACAAGGCATGCTGTTCTTGTAAAGAGAAGACGAAGGAAGCAGAGACGTAATATCAGAACTCAGCAGATTCAGACTCAGCTCTGTGCCAGAGAAGATCTGCATGAGGCTGTAAGGAAAAAAGTCTATCTGGACTGTTATTTCTTCTGCTTTCCTTCGTGCCCCCTCAAGAAGTCTTCATTGCAGCTCTGCTTGATGGTGTGGACCTGGTATGCAGTACTGAGCTGCTGTTTCTACCAGTGTAGGTTTCCAAGACAAGTATTTAAGCAGAAAGAATGGAAAGGAAATGGATAACCTCCTCCTTGCTATGCATCACTTCTCATGAGCTCTCCCTCCATCAAGAGACAGATCTCACTATTTGGGAGCCCTTATTGCTGGTACTGTCCATCCATGTTGTTAAAGAAACTCTTCTCCCTTTCCACGACTAGCAGTGGAAGTTAAAAAGGAAGTGAGAGAAGAGGAAGAGTAAAAAGATGTGCCCAGATTCCCACAACAGACCAAAGACAGAACAGAGAATATCTTGCTTTTTCTGAGGTTCTGTATACTGTCACAAATTCTCTCAAATGCCTCCTTTCAAGCAGTAGTAGAACCTAAAAAGAAGTAAAACTGCTGAGAGACAAGGGACGAGCAACGGATGTCATCTACCTGGACTTGTGCAAAGCTTTTGACACTGTCCCGCACGACATCCTTCTCTCTAAACTGGAGAAGCATGGGTTTGATGGATGGACCACTCGGTGGATAAGGAGCTGGCTGGATGGCCGCATTCAGAGAGTGGTGGTCAGCG
>JAAGAY010133558.1:0-45684 GCA_011801015.1 Ardeotis arabs
ATATTATTTCAAAGCAGATGGAATGACCACGTAGATGTTCAAGCAGGTAAAAGATCTGTCTGCAAATAAAATAATGTTCAGTGTGTGCTGTGGCGCAACCTGCCACACCATTGCCCAAGGCTGGCTGCAGGGTGGGCTCCTGCAAAAGGAAGCAGGGCATCAGGGTCCTCTCCCAGGCAGACTCACTCCAGTGCACTCAAGTGCTCTGAGGAAACACGGGTGAATTTCTGGGCAATGCTGGCCTCATGCCAGATGCTGGGAGCTGGTCCTTTCTCCTGGACTAACAGTCTTTGTGATCTGCCCTTGTACACCGCCTAATTCAGTGAATGCATTCACTTCCCTGAATGCCTGCTCCTGTTGGCCTTGTCTGCCAGAAAGTGCATTGACTGATTTAAAAGTTGCCCATGATGCACAGCCCGTCCGAAATTAGGAAGCTGCCTTGATGGCTAATTGCCATCACTGTTCAAGATGTAATGTATTTCCTATCAGCCTTCACATTGCAGCTGCAGATCTTGCAGAGACTTGAAGTGGCTGAGGATTCTTCTTTTGCTAAACTTCAGGCCTGTGCTGGAACACTTACAGGTTTCCCTTAACCTCTGCTGCCAAATCTGCACCTCCCCAAACCCATTTACCTGCCTATTCTCCCATTGTCCCCAAGTGAACTGGCTTGCTTTCCACTGGGTATGCTTTCTCTCTGGTTTTGCAGACAACTCTGCACCTCCCAGGCCCTCCTACATGCAAAAATAGGAAGAGCCCTTCCTTGAAAGCAATCCCAGCAGGGGAATGGGTGCTGCATTCCAGCAGTCCCTGCTTGCGATGCCCAGTCACAGACTGGTTCCCTGCTATGCACAGCACAGGACAGACTGTTGGCTGCTGTGGTGCTGCAGCCTCATGCTTGTGTTGGACACTGGTGCCTGACAACCACCTAAAGCCTGCAAGCAGCGGAAGTGGAAATGTTAACACTTGGGAAAGTGCTGACTCCAGATCTGTAGTTCCTGCATTCGGTTTTATTGATGTAAACTTTCTGGAAGGGCAATGTCCTTGTGGCCAGCCTCGGGGTCTTTGTTAGCAGACGACTGGTAAGGTTGCTCTCTGGTGTGCTCTCCCTCTCCGGTTCTTCCCTTTGCAAGCTTATGGGGATGGTGTTTTCCCGTGGGGGACAGAGAAGGTGTCTTTGAAATGTCTTGTGGAGCCACAGTCCCAGCATTCGTGGGCATCCCCCTAGGCTGTTTATGTGTCCCTGATCCAAACAGCTTGCCATGGGACAGGGATGCTGCTTCAAGGTCCTGCCCTGCTATAATGCAGGTATGTGTTTGCAGGGTGAGTGGGAGAGCTGTGTCAGTGCAATTTTGGTGCAGGTTGAGTTGTACAGTAATTAGAGATGGACAGAGCAGCTTTTACAGCCTGTACAGGAGTGATGATGCTGTGCTTGACACAGCCTGACACTACACAGAGATGCAGAGAGACACAGAGCTGGTCTCTGTAAAGAAGAAAATCCCCAGACAGAAAACTCTAGGATGGATGTACAACAGCTCAGTGCTGTTGTACAATCATGCTAGAGCATCTTATAACCTAGACAGCCCTCAGCCGTCTTCTCTAGGCTTGGCTTTTACTGTGCAAATTCCTCCTCCCAGCTGAAGTGCTATCTCCTGCAATTCTTGCCAGCTGCCTTTTTCTGGGAAGGATGGAAGCACAGACATTATACCCACTTGCTTGAATACCTATGCCCAGCAAGATCATAGCAGGATAATAGACATGTGAAGTACTCAGAGGGGAACAGCTGGTGGGTCTCTGGGTTTAAGAGCAGCCACCTAGGGATGGTACAGAGGGGGACTCTGTTTTAAGGCTGTTACTGACAACTGTGTTCTGGCTTTTCCCCCTTTTACAGGTTTCTATGGGAGACCATGGTCTATGGAACAGAGAAAACTTCTCTTTCAATGGCAAGTACTCTGAGTTTTCTTCTCTGAAGGTTCTAGCCTGTGGCAGAGTGGCAAGGCAAAAGCCGCAGTGCTGTGCAGGCAGGAGCAGTGAGGGAAAACGCGCTGGAGGGAGGCTCCCGGGGCTGGCCTGCCTTTGGGATGCCTGGGTGGTGGCAGTGGAGAGGGCTCACGCTTCTCCCAGGGCAGCTCCTGCAGCGCCCGCTCTGTCCCAGCACCCCTGCGCCCCCGACCCGGCCCGGGGAGGGACCCCCCCGGCCCTGGACCCGGCTGCGGCGGCGCGGGAGGGACGGGCAGCCCGAGGGCGCCGGGACGGGCACGGGCTGTGCTGCCCTGTGCCGGCAGATGGTGCTGGGGCTTTGCCACAGCCCAGCTGCAGCCAGATGTGCTTGCCTGGGGCGCCTGGGCCGGGGCTGGGCATCCCAAGGGAAGGGGGTCCGGAAGGGGCTGGGTGGACGCTAGCCCCTGCGTGCTGGCACCGCACTGGTGGCCTGGGTGCTCCAGCCAGGGTGCAGACCCCCAGGGAGGGCAGTGGGACGGGGTGGGACACTGCTGCCGGTGCCACGGAGGAGCCCTGGCAGCTGGGAAGGGTTTGCAGGGGAGCAAGAGGGTACACGAGCCTGAGTGCCACCTCCACAGGCAACGGGAAAGCTGCCCGGCCCCGACAGCAGCCCGTGCACAGGAGGGGTGTTGGGGAGCAGGTGGAGGGGCTGGGGCTGGAAATGGGGAGTCAGATCCACGTGAGAGAGAACATGGGGGTGTTCAGCAGGCTGGAAGCTCACCTCGAGTGCTGACCTGGCAGGACGAGCACCCGTTGCCTCATCTCTGAGCCATGCAGGCCTGGGCTGTGCCATGAGGCACCAGCCGCTGTGCGTGCGCTGGCCCTGCGACAGCACCAACAACACGCAGCCAGCTCGCCCTGTCCAGGGCTGTTGCCCCTGCCACCTTACGCTCCCAGTGAGGGCACCAGGCGCGTGCTTCCAACTAGCCCAGCCCCGCTGGGGCCAGGCTTATCACTGGGGAACAGATGGCACAGTAAACCTGCATCTCTCCACCATGAGCACAAGTGGCCACTTTATCCTGAGGCTGCCATCCCTGCCTGGTGTGGAGGTAGCCCTTGTGTCCCTGTGAGTCCCCGTGTGTGTCTGTGTGTCACCATGTGTCCCTGTGATAGAAGGGTGTGGGCAGGATCTGTCACTGGCTGGTTGTGAGAATCATCTTGGGATAGGAGCCAATCTGTGCAGGAGAGAAAAAGCCCTCTCCTAGCAGTTGGCTCCCATGCACTGGCCATCAGTGGGATGAGCTGCAGTGGCAGGACCTGCCACTGACTGACTGGGGCCCTGCGGGGCCTCCTGTGGAGCATCTGGCACAGGCAGCATGACAGTCACGGGCTAGGCAGCCGATGTGGTTCCCTTGTGAAGGAACTTCAATTAAAGCAGAGTTACTGCGGATGCCATGCTGCACATTGATGAATCTTCATCCCAGTTACAGCAGCAGCACTGGACTCAACGTTAACCGAGTGCGACGGAGACAGGGGAGGCTGTCTGGAGCTGCTCCATGAGCCTCGCTGGCAGAGTGCACACAGCAGCTGCCACAGAGCTGCCTCTGGAAGTCTGTGTCAAACCACAGTGGCATGCACTTCATCCCAGCAGGAAACACGTTGGCTCTGGGCCCCCTTCCATCGAAACATCACCTAACACAGCCAAAAAAAAAAAAAAGGCGTTTCTGCAGGAGCTGGGCAGGTGGTGCAGGGCACATCTGGCTGCGGTGTGGGGAAAGGGAGACCAGGGCAGGCACGAGGCAGCCCAGCAGCTGTGAGAAGGCTGCATCCTCCCTATCCAGGGCTGGGCTGGGGCTGCAGCGCTGTGTCCTGTGCTGCTGCCTCACTGGAGGGGAGATGGAAAAATGCAAGAGTGCAAAGAAGCCCCAGTGAGACCCAGGAGCTGCAAAAACCATTGTAGAGTGACAGCTTTGAAGGTCTTGACCTGTTCAGGTGATCAAGGCATGATCTGGGAATAATGCAGCAGGTGTATAGAGACTGTTGGTGGAGTCTGGTCAGCCTGCAGACAGGATATGGGCTTTCCAAGGGGATGATGTGAGGCAGTGGTGGGGCTCCCAGTGAGGGCTCCGCAGGTACGTGTGGTTCCCAGAGAGGTATCCCGGGCTGAGTCCCCCAGGCCAGACTGTGCCTGGCAGGCACACACTGCTTCTGGACACTGAGCTTGGGGGAGTGGTGAGGTGCCAGCTCTCCAGGGGTCTCTGCTGGTCCTGCTCCACAGAGACCCCTCACATCCAGAGGGGCAGCTAGTTCATACATACCTGCTTCATCTGGAGTCACTTGTCACAACTGGCAACCTTGCAGCCTGCATGTCTGGGCTCCAAACAAGTTTGATTCTTGATTATACAATGTCATAGTTCAGCCCCAATCAGGACCAGACTACCCAGTCTCTCTCTCACTCCCCCCACCCTCCAGTGGGACAGAAGGGAGAATTGGTAAACAAAAGACAGCAAAAACATGTGGGCTGAGATGAAACAAAAAAATAAATTTAACAGCAATAACAGAAGAAAACAAAACAGTGATGGAAAACAAATACAGGAAAATGGCTTACCACAAATCTCCACACCCAGGTTCTTCACATGTAGCAGGAGGCTCCCCTCAGCACCCTCCTTACTTATATACTGAGCATGATGTCAGATGGGATGGAACAGCCCTTTGGCTAATTTGGGTAAATTAACCCCAGATGTTAGCTAATTAGTAACCTATCCCAGCAGGGTGCCCCAGCCACAGGGGCCACCAGCTCCAGTTCTCCTCCCAGCTCAGGTGAATATTAACTCTACCCTAGCCAGAACCAGGACACACAATTAGAAGGACAGTTGAAGAGAAAGGGAAAAGAAACCCACCCCAAATGTGCTTGCCCAAGATGTGAAGTGCTTCCACAGGTCTCACTGCAAGCCCTGAGAGAGCTGCTGCAAAGCCACAGGGGTGGTTTGGCCTGGTGGACCCCAGGGCTGGGGTCGCCTGCACCTCAGAGCCGCGTGGAGCAGCAGACCGCTGAGCTGCTCCCTCCATTGCTCCAGCCCCATCCTCTGTCTCCTTGGCCGTTCTGTTCTCAGTATCCCCCAGGGACCCTCTGGCCATTCACCCCTCCGCCATTCCTTGCTCAGGACATTGAGCTTTTCATCATCACAGGACTTTGTCAAGTGGTTAAAACAGGCTGTTTAGGCTAAGCTGGTGCCATGTTGTCCACAGCAAGGGTGTTAACTCATCTCTCAGGAGGCAATGTTGTGCTGGTCTCCGAGAATTTCTCATCCAGATGCACTGTCTTTCTGGAGGTCGCTAAACAACACAAGTCATTGGGCTCAGCCCTGGGAGCAGTGGGTGAGAGTCACGTCTCTGTGTGGCCATCGCAAGCATGCAGGGCCAGGCTCCTGTGCAGGGGAAGAGCTGTGGCTGGAAGCCCGCAGGACAGGGTGCAGCTCCAGGGAAGGAGAGGGTGCCGTGTGCCGAGGAGCTGAGTGCTGTGGGCTGGTGCATGGATGCCTCTCTGCAAAGAGCCCATCTGGAGCCTTGGGTGACCCCTTGTCTTTGCTGCACAGGCTGACACGCTGGGGGCTGAACTGCTACATGTACGCGCCCAAGGATGAGCTGAAGCACCGGCTGCTCTGGCGAGAGCCCTATACGGAGCATGAGACAGGTAGTGGCTCTGCTGGCCCCAGCACGGGTGGGCTGCGGGCATCCCAGGTCCTCGGGGGCGAAGCAGCCAGGGTCAGGCCAGCTGTTACCACTCTTCCCGCCAGGAACCTGCCCGTTGCAGGGAGCCCCGCAGGTCCTGCCTTGTGCAAGGAGCCCCCAGACTCTGCCCATCACACAGAGTGCCCTAGGAGCCCACCCAGCATGGTCAGCTCCCCACCTGGGTCTCTGGCAATATGCTCAAGTTTGCCAGGGCCCACAGACCTTTGCAGAGAGTTCCCCCCCTCCAAGGGGCTGGAAACTGTCTCCCTGCACCTCTCCCGTCCAGATGGTCTCTCCTACCTCCAGCTGCCCTCAGCTCTTTCCTTTCAGGCCACTGATTCCCTGTCCTTCCAGCCCTTGCCTCCCTCCAGCCCTTGCTTCCCAGTGCTCACAGCATCCCCTCTGCTTTGTCCCCAGCCCAAATGCGGTCTCTCGTCGAAGCTGCCCAAGAGCAGGGTGTGGAATTTGTTTTCGCCGTTTCTGCTGGCCAGGACATGGTGTTTTCAAGCACTGGAGATCGGCTCCTGCTGCTGCAAAAACTCAGGCAGGTAGCGTGGGCCATTCCTTCATCCCGCTGCTCGCAGGCGAGGGGCATGTGTGCGTGTGTGTGGGTCCCACACCCCGTGCGGGGCTGTAAACCCCTCCTGCTGCTGCACATCAGGGAGCAGCTCTGTGGGGAGCTGGGTGGCAGATGTGCTGTCTCTGTCACGCTGACAGAGCCGAGGGCTCTGTGGATACCTGAGTGCTAGCGAGCAACACTGGGGACAGGGGAAGGACTGGCCAAGCCCCAGAGCTTGCCGGGCAGCACTGCAGGCTGGTGCAGGCTGGTGCTGAGCCCCCGGTCCCCAGGGAGGGTACAGAGCTGCAGGCACAGCAGGTCTGCTCCATGGCCAGCCAATCCTCCCCACAGTACAGCAAGGGAGCAGCTGCCCTGCTCCGTGCCCTGCCCGGCCGCCTCTCCAGCTGCTCCCAGTCTGCCCCAGAGCAGGGACCACCTGCCCAGTGTGTGGTGAGGGTGCTCCTGAGGCTCTGCCGGTCTCCACGCCCGCTGTGGGGCTCCCAGTGCTGCAGGGCGATGCAGGGGTGCGGGGGTGCAGTGCAAGGGGAGCAGACATGCCAGGCAACGAGTGGGCTGACTGGCAGCTGCATGGTGGGAGCGGGCTGTGGGCCACCGCAGCGTGGACTCTGGTTTGAAAGGGCTCCTGTCCCATGGCAAACACGGCCGTGCCCAGGGCTTGGAGCATGGTGGGCTGTGGCTGCGGGGCTGGCACATGCCCAGCACAGCATCCGCTGGGCAAGCATGGGGGACGCGGCGAGGGCTGCTCTACCTGCCCCATCCATGCAGGTGCCCAAGACCTCTGCTGTCCTTACAGGGCCCAGGCGACCTCGTCCAGGGCTCCCTGTCTCCTTTGTCTCTGCTGCCCAGGGATCCTAGCAGCCTGTGCCCGTGCCCGCAGGTGGCTGCCATGGGGTGCCGCTCCTTCGCGCTGCTCTTTGACGACATCGACCCCTGCATGTGCCAAGCTGACAGAGACATCTTCCCCTCGCTGGCGCAGGCTCAGGCCTCCGTGGCCAACGAGGTGTACCAGGAGCTGGGCCAGCCCTCCATCTTCCTCTTCTGCCCCACAGGTACTGCCGTGCAGCCGGTGCTCGGCCAGCCCCTGCACCCCACAGCAGACCAATCGCCCTTTGTCTGGCTGTGCCCAGCACCTCTGTCGGCTGAGAGCCGACTGCCCTGGCAGCCCCCACGGCTCCCCCCAGCCCCCTCGCGCTCCTGCAGATCTCAGGAGCAGGACAGGACCAGGCTGTGGGCAGGCTGGCCCTGCAGCAGCCGTGCACACTGTACTCCCTGCGCCACACGTCTCCCCAGTCCCTATCCATTCGTCCAGGCAGCCGCTCCTCTCCCGGGCTCTCTGCCCCTCAGGGGATGCTCTGTGCTCTCTCCCCAGAGTACTGCAGCTCCCTGTGCTCACCCAGCCCCAGCCGGTCCTGTTACTTGCTGACACTGGGCCAGGAGCTGCTCCCCGGGATCGGTGTCATCTGGACGGGTGAGTGCCTGGCCCGGCTCTGGGGGTGTGCAGTCCCGGTCAGATGGGCAGTGGGTCGGGCTGTGGTCGGCTCTCCTTCTGCTTGGGGAGGGTGGGATGGGATGTCCTGATGCTCGTCTCTGTGCTCGGTGCCCAGACATGTGCGTGTCCCTGTTGTGAGTGTGCATGGTGCACTGCACTACCTGAATGCTCCATGCGTGTCCATGCCGTGATGCTCCAGGCCCAAAGGTGGTGTCACAGGAGCTCTCGGCCATGATGCTGGAGGAGGTGGAGGCTGTCCTGCAGCGCCGCCCCGTCATCTGGGACAACCTATACGCCAACGACTATGACTGCAGACGTGTCTTCCTGGGTCCCTACATGGGACGTGCCCCTGGCCTCATGACCAGGCTCCATGGACTGCTCATCAACCCCAACTGCGAGCTCCAGGCCAACTTCATCCCCATACACACACTGGGCTGCTGGTTTCAGAGTGAGCTGAGGAGCTGTGCCTGCGCTGATGACGCAGGTACCTGGCCCCAGTGCCCCAGGCATCTCCATACGTGGGGCCCCGGCGCCAGCAGTGAGCTGTCTGTCTTTGCCATGGCTCTGCAGGCTTTCCTGCATGGCAGCCTGGGTGAGGTGTCTCCCCTGGCTGGGCACCACCCGACATCCCGGGGCATGGGGTCCATCCTGCAAAGAGTGGGGCTGCCGGGCTGATGAGTTCCAGTCCCTTAGGGATGGAGACTGCGGCAGCCCCGGGGGACAGCCAAGGCCCACAGGAGGGGAGCTACAGCCCCCAGGAGGCCCTGGAGCTGGCGCTGCTTGACTGGGTGGCCGAGATAAACCGGCAGGCCTTGGAGCCAGGTAGGTCATGAACCGTGCAGCATCCCTCACCCCCTCTGCAGCACTGGACCAGCTCTGCTGGGAGCTTGGTGGAGTGCGGGAGCCCCATGCCCTGCCCGTTTGGATGGGGCGCTCTGGCTGGTGCTGCGGTGGGATCTGTGTGTCGTGGTGGGCAGGCGCGAGTGCCCATCCTGCCATGCTGCCCCGTGGGTGCTCCTGCCCTGGCCACATTGCAGAGTGGGTCTCCTCAGCTGGCAGCGAGGGAGCCTGGGCCATGATACGGCTCTGGAAAAGGAGTTCAGCTTGGTGCAAGCTTGGTGCTTTGCACTGTTTGCAAAGACTGGCCTCACCAGCCACAGAGGCTTGAACTCCGGAGCACAGAGCGACACAAAGCCCATGGTCCTGGCAGCTCCCTGGTCCCTGCCAGCTCCGAGATGGAGCTGAGCGGCACCACTGCCCCCCGGGCTGTCCTGCCCCGCAGGCAGCAGTTTCCGTGTGGGTGCCGGAGGGGCTGTGCCCTTGCTCCTTTCTGCCAGGAGGAAGGACCCCAGGACACTCCAGCATCAGCTTCAAGGGAGGAACGGAGCTGCAGCCCGGCGCAGCGGGAGGACTGGAGGTCATGCCCGAGCCCCCACCCCACGACTCTGTTCCCAGTGGGGCTGACCAGCACAGCCCCAAGCCCTGTGGCGTGGCTCCAGGGGAGGGAAGGAAGAAGGCAACCTCGGAGTCCGAGAAGGGCAGTGGGAGCAGGACCCCTGCCAGCGGTCGGCGAAGCCCTGCAGGGGAGGGGGACCGGCTCGCCACGGGGAGCAGAGTGAGCTGTGAGCCCTCCTCTGCTCTGCCCGGCATGGCTGGGAGTGCCCAGTCTGCAGGGGCCCCGGTGGCCACCGAGACCCTCCACAGCCTAGGCCCCGTGATGTGCTGCAGCAACGGGGCCCACACCAGCCAGAACCCTCCTCTACCCACCAGTTGTGCCAGGACAGGGGGTGGCAGCCCCCCCCAGGGCCCCAGCAGTACCCAGCCTGAGGCCAGCAGGGCTGACATGCCCCAGACGCCCCTGGGGCCTGGGGCTGGCACCAGCCCTGGCCCCCAAGCACCACTCGCTGCTGGGGCTGGTGTCAGCCCTGGGCCCATGGCTCTGCTCTCTGATGCAGCTGGCAGCAGCCCTGGCCCTGAAGCACCACTCACTGATGAGGTTGGTGCTAGCCCTGGCCCCATGGCACCGTTGAGCCCAGAGGAGGCTGGGTCTGGCCCCGTGGTACCACTGACCCCCGAGGAGGCCAGGACCAGCTCCATGGCACTGCTGACTCCAGAGGAGGCCAGGTCCATCCCCAGGGCACCACTGAGCCCAGAGGAAGCTGGATCCATCCCTACGGCACCGCTGACCCTCAAGGAAGCCACATGCAACCCCACAGCACCACTGACCCCAGAAGAGGCCAGCTCCAGCCCCATGGCACCGCTGACTCTGGGGGAGGTCCGGATGCTGGTGGAGCTCTTTTATCTGCCCTACCATCATGGACCACAGGCACAGCATCTCCTAGAGCACTTTCGGTGGCTCCAGGCAAACATCCACTGTGTGGGGGTCCCGGCCACAGCACCTGATGCCTGTGGGGTAAGGCTGGTCCGGGCCCTGCTGCGGGACAGTGCCCATCATGGTTGCACTAACGCCCAGTCCTTCCACAGAGCACGCAGTGGCATGACCGAGCCCAGTCCTTCCAGCTGCTCTGCACTCAGACGTGCCACCTGCACAGCCGCTTCGTCAGCAGCGCTGGGCGGGCGCTGCTCTATGACCTTCACCCCTACCTCTGGGACATCCGCAACATGCTGCTGGCCACCAGTGCCTTCGTCCTCTGGCTGGGTACGTGGCTGATGCCAGCCCCGAGCCAGCCCCTGTGGCCCCACAGCACGTATTCGCACTCTGGCCAAATCCAGCCGTGTCGAAGTGCAAGGGCCCCCAGGTACTGCGGCACACCCCGGGCATCTGAAGCTTATTCTGTGGTGATCCACTGTTTCCCTCCCTAAAGAGATGAAGGTGTCTGGGACCTCCCAGAGGTCTGGGGTCCCCGTGTCCAGCCAGAGGTGCCAGGGTCTCCCCTGAGAGCATACCTCCCCTTGACACTTTGCCTGCCGCTGACACGTGCTCCATGCCCACAACCTTGCCTCCCTTGCAGATGGCCATCTCCTCCATGACCCGGACCCCAACAGCACCTGGGGAAGCTGCTTTGGCTGTAAGTACTGGTGCTGCCCTGCCTCACTCACTGGGGCCCTAGCTGCTGCCCTTCTGTCATCTCCAGCCCCACAGCAGCAGCCAGCACTTGCCATTGGGCTGCCTTTTCCCACGCCCTGCCTGCCGAGCGGAGTGGGAATGGCCGTGGGAAGGCTGGCAGGCCTGTGTGCCCTGACGCACTGAGGCAGGATGGGGCACTGCTGCTGGGGACAGGGCAGTCGTCAGAGCAGCTCTTCACCATCTCCCGCAGTCTAGAAGGAATGCCTATTTCTAGGGCATGGTTTCTCAGCCCTTTTCATCCAAGGACCCCTTAGCCTTTCTGGTAAAAGGGATCCATGGGCCGGTGGGACATGCTACCCCAATGCTTGTGGCTGGCTGTGCGAGCGCAGGTGAGGTCACATCTCCGGGCTGCGCAGCTGTGCAGGCAGATCCTTGGAGCTGTGATCAGTGTGGATCGTGATGTTGCTGTGTGACGGAGGCTGCCCTCACCCTGGCCCCGCTGGTTTTTGTTCACCTTGCATGTGTCTGTCTCCTGCTGCCTCCAGGGTGCCAGAGCATCACTGCCCCGATCCTGCTAGGGCGGGACGCTGAGCCCTGGGCGCATCGTGGGGGCCTCTTTGGAGAGCTGCAGGTGAGAGCATGCCTGTATCTGTGGGCGCTGAAGGAGTTGCTGGGAAGCCAGGATCCCAGCTGCTGCTCCTGGCTCTGCTGCTGGGTTGCTGCAAGCTTAGGAAGGCAGAGTGGCCCTGGGCTGGGTGCCTTGGCTGCAGCTCCTGAGGTTTAGGGTGCCTCAGAGGGACCCTCCTCCTGCTGCCTCCAGGACCAGGTTTGAAGCCAGGACAACCTGCTCCTCAACAGGCTGTGTCTCTTCCAGGCACTGCTGCCCGTGGGGAACAGCTGCGACCTCTTCTACCACCCACCTCCACTCTTCCCGTCCAGCCAGCTGTATCTCCTGCGCCCGCTGCTGCCCCCGGACAAGGTGAGAGCCACGGCCCGAAGGGGTGGCCCGCAGCGCTCAGCACAGAGCTCACCTTCGGAGGGTCTGTGCTGTACAGGCACTAATGAGATACGAGCCTGTCTGCTGCCTACCCTAAGGCTGAGCTGCAGTGCAGGGTGGTGCAGGTGGGCAGGGAGCTCTGGGCTCTGGCCTCTGCTCCTGGGGCTATGCCCAGCAGCATGTCAGCCCCCTGGCTGGACAGTGGGTGTTGTGGCCAGCAGCCTCGGCAGGGACCACCACTCACCTCCCTGCGGCGAGGGCCCGGGCAGAGCCCCGCCTGGCAGCCAGCGGCAGAAGGGGGAGACCCTGCTCAGCAGGGAGCAGCAGGCACAGCCACAGATCAACTGGCACAGACCCCAGGTCACCAGCTTGTGAGAGCGATCTCCAGAGCACCCCCAGCGCTGATCTCCAGCGGTGGCCATGAGCAGATGCCAGGAACTATCCAGAACAGAACACATCTGGATGGCGACCTGCAGCCTTCATCAGCCTGCAGCTCTGGGCACTGCCTGAGCCTGTGGAGGCTCATCTCCAGATGAGACTCTTCTTCAAACGCTCACCCAGAGTAGAGGATGATTCCCCACTGGAGAGGCAGCAGCCTCTGTCAGCCGCGCCTCAGCTGCTGCCAGCCCCCCACTATGTTTGACATCCCAGCAGTTGGATGGGGATGGGGAGGGAAAGGGAGAATTTGGAGGTGGGGGGGACACACAGGTTAAACTGCTGCCAAATCCAGCAGAACCCTGGACTCCCCACGTAGCACACAGTCTGCAGCAAACACCCTGCTCGCTCACCCAGCTGCCTCTCCCAGCTAAAAGAGATGCTAACACTGCAAATCCAGCCATCGTGGGCACAGCTGTACGTCCTTGCTAATTACAGCGCTCAGCGACGCACAGCTGCGGCGCTTGGACATGACAGAGGAGGAGTGGCAAGCGCACCAGAGCAGATTATAATGCCAGACTGCGACTGCCAGCAATTCCCATTGCAAGAGCTTGTTCTGAATTGCCTGTTGTCAGATTTCATCTGATCAGGCTAAACTTTAACATGCTGAATGTCTGTGTCCAGTGAAACTGAGAGAAAAGTCCAGCGAAGCACTTCAGCCCATTCTGGGAGCGGCGCTCAGAAGCGCGCTGCCCCGCCCTTGTCGTTCGGGGATCGGGGCAGCCTTGCCTTTGAGAAACAATGCTTTTATCAGGGTGTCCTTTTCGCTGATCCTGTGAGCAGCAGCAAACTCAACTCTGACCAAGACGGGAAATTTTGGGATGACCCGCTGTGCACATGCGCCGTGGAAACCCAAGTTTCAGTTTTGGTGTCCTGCGGTTCTGGCTGATCTGCGCATGCTCCGTCCTGAGGCGAGCAGCGCTTCTTCAGCAGCTGCTGCTCTGGGATGCCCGAGTGGAACGGCAGTTTCTCATTTGGAAGTGTTGCTGTGCTGTGGCAACGAGCCTCAGAGGCCAGCAGAAGGTGGTGCACTGTGCATCACCCAGCACAGAGGCCAGTGCCCTCGGGCCCTTGGCTGTCTCCGGGCCAGGACGTGCTGGAGGCCACAGCCCTGGTCACGGTCCCTCTTTATGGCCAACTCGGGCAGCTGCTGGTACACCGTGCTGCGGCAGGGGCTGCAGCCGGGGCAGCAGGCAGCTGAGGGGCACTAGTGGGGCAGGGGTTGGGCAGGGCAGGCAGAGCAAGGGCTGAGGTGGATCTGGGTCTTCCAGGGAGAGCTTTATCGAATGTGCCGGGAAAGTCTGGACTGTGACCCCAAAGTTGCAGAGATCCTTGCGGCGCACCCCGATCTCCTCGGTGACAGGTGAGACATGTTCCCTCTGGGGCAGGGAGGGCAGTCCCTGTGCTAACGTCCCGCTGGGTTGTGGCAGCCACCGTGGGTCCAGCCTGGATGCAGGGGGGCTGCAGTGGCTCCCCTTGGCTGAGGGCTTCTTCCAAAGGACAGCCCAGTGGGCGCTGGGTTGTTGTCCCACTGGGGCAGGAAGGAGGAGGCTGGCTGGTCTGAGCTTTCCCTAGGGCAGGCTCCGGTCAGCGGCTCAGCAGGGCTCCTGCTCTGGCTGGCAGGCTACTGGGCAGCTTCCTGAGCCTGAGCCCCGAGTACACGTTTGTGCTGGAGGATGAGGGTGGTCCGTGCGGCTACGCAGCCGGAGCACTCTGCGCTGAAGGCTTCCTGCAAGAGCGAGACAGCAGCTGGCTGCCAGCCATACGGCACAAGTACCCCCGCGAGCTGGGTGCAGGCGCCCCTGCTCTGGGACAGGTGAGGGGGCACCTGGAGCAGAGTGGAGCGGCTACGGGGGGATGGAGGGGGCTCCCTCACTTGTGTTTGTCTCCTGCAGGATGTCCTGGAGGAAGCACTGCTCTTCTTCCACACAGAGCCACCGGCTGTGCCCCTGCCTGTGCTGCGGCGCTTCCCCTCCCTGGTGCAGCTGGGCACAGCCCCCCGTGTGCTGGACGTGGGGGCCAGCCGCAGCCTGGCGATCTGCCTGCTGAGCGCACTCAGGGCCAACGGTGAGCGTGACCTCCCCACGCCGAGGGGGCCTGCGGCCCCCTTCATCTAGCACAACCCCATCCCGACTGCCCCCTTGCCCATCCCAGACCGGGGACATGCCCCAGCTGCGCTCCACCTCTCAGCACAAAGCTGGGGTAGCCGTCACAGGGGCTCCCTCCCCACTCCAATGCAGTCTGGCTCCAGCTCCCGGGCACCGCGCCCTCCCCTTGCACCAGGGGACACGTGGGCATCACGCAGGCACCCAGTGCCAAAGGGCAGTGGAGAGGCTGACCCCCCTGAGGAGGGGGTCCCAGCCGCTGCCCCTCAGCCCCAGCACTGTGTTCCTGGAGGAGCCTGACCTCTCACCTCCCTTCCAGGGTCACGAGGAGTGTTTTGCCAGGTCAGTGATGCTGATCGGCAGCAGCTGAGCTTCTACAGCAAGCTGGGCTTCGTTGCCCTGCCAGTGGCCTGGGGCAGCTCCCCCAGCACTCGGCTCCTGGGACGTCTCCTCTGAGGATGCTGCGCTGGGTGTGGGCATGGGGAGGCGATGCCACGGGACAGGCTGACCCCCGTCCCGCGCAGCATCAGCCCGAGGGAGCAGGAGCAGAGAGGCACCTTGAGCAGGGCAGGTACACATGATGGGAGGTGCATGGGGGACACAGCCGGTGAGCAGGATGTCACTGGGACGTGTGCAGGGCACTGGGCGGTGAGCGTGACAGAGAAGTATTTCTGCCATCTCAGGAGATTTGGGCATCAGCGCCCCTCCACTCCTTCCCCAATTGTTCCTGCTTGCTGAGCACCTTCTTCCTTTGCTGGGGAGCCAGCAACCTCCCCAGGCTGCCTGCAGGCCACCAGGCCTGGCAGGAGCCACATGGGCAGTATCTGGGGGGGTGGTCTCGGAGCATGGCACAGTTCATTGGCGCTAAGGGAGGGTCTCTGCCTCGCAGGCTGGGCTGTCCAGCTCTCTCCATCCTGCGTGTGGCCCTAGGCTGGGCAGCTGGTGCTGGGGCTGGCTCTCGGTGCACCCAGGTGCTTCTCGTCTGTATGGACCAACCTGGTACGGGACACAGCGAGGCAGCCTCCACCTCTGCTGCCCAGGGGCTGAGGAAAGTGCTGTCCTTGACAATAAAGCATTTGCAGGGCTCTCATCATGGTTCGTCTCTTGGGGGAAAGTGTTGGGGTACCAGGATGTCCCTCTCACACTCTCATGCCCGCCTTCTAGCCAGCCCTGTTTGTCTGGCTCACATTGGCTGTTGTTACAGCCGGTCCCGTGTAACCTCAAACAAAGCAGCCCCCCACACATCCGCCTCTCCAGCTGCTCTCCAGCCCTCCGTCTGCTCCTGCACCGCGCTCCGGGAAGCAGCTCCAGGAGCTGGCAGCATCTACTCACAGCAAGGCTTCCCACGGCTCTGGAGGTGCCCTGTGGGCTGACACCCCTGGGCATGGCTGCCTTGTGGGTCGGGGCTGCTGCATGTCCAGGACAGGCAGGATGGCCAAGGGGGGACATCTTCGGAGAAGTGCTGGGCGGGAGGGGTGGAAGGTGCAAACCGTCCCTGAAGTTTTCTCTTCCGTGCCCTCCGGAGCTGGCTGCCCCCCAGCCCCAGGGGTGAGCAGGAGGCTGGAGCAGGGGTGACCAAGACAGCACAGGAGCTGAGGGGGGTGGGGCAGCCCTGCCCGTCCCTGCACCTTTGCAGGACTCTCTGGCTTGCCGTTCCCGGGGAGCCGCTCCCGTCCCTGTACCCGAGGCTGCCGTGGGTCACCCAGGCTGGACAGGGAGGTCGGTGGTCCCGGGCTGGTGGGACCCAGTGCCCACGGCCACACGGGTGCGAGCGAGGCTCGAGGACCCTCCACGGGGGAGCGGGGAGGGCTGAGCTGTCCGGAGGAAGGCCCGGGACAGCCCCCACGCAGCGGGCAGCCCCCCTCGCCCCCGAGGCTCCGTCCCAGGGGACCGGTGCCGGCCCTGCAGCGGAGCCCAGCCGGGGCGGGGACCCTGGTGGGGCCGGCCCCATCCCGGGGCGGTGGGCCGGGGGCGCGGGGCTCGTATTCGTCGTAGCGGCTGCGGGGCCGGGCCGGGGCCCCTCGGCGTGGTCTGGGGCGGCGGGGCGGCATGGGCCGGCCCCGGACACTCGGGCACAGCGCGGGGCGGGCCGGGGCGGAGAGAGGCGGCAAGGCTGGGCTCGGCACAGCACGGCACGGCACTCGGCTGGACGCTCTCGCTCGGCGCTGCCGGAGCCGCGCAGCCCGCGGGGACGAGAGGTACCGCCCCGGGCAGCCGAGCGGGACCGGCCCCAGCGCCGGCGGGGAGCGCGGCTCGGGCCGCTGCGGCACTGTCCGGGGAGCGGCGGGGCGGGGTGCGCGCAGCCGTGCGTGGGGGCCCGGGGGCTGTCGGGCGGGGGTCGCCCCGCCGGCCGCGCCGCGGGGCTGGAGGGGCTGCGCCGCGCGGGTGCGTGAGGAGGGGCGGTGCGGGGCTGGGGGGGCTCGGGGCGGGCGCGGAGCGGAGCCGGGTGCGCGGGGTCCGGGTGTCTCGGGGAGGCCGTTGTGCTGGGGCGGGGAGGGGCTGCGTGAGCGTGCAGGGGGCCTGGTGTCACCGCCCCAAGGCCCTGGCTGTCAGAGCTGCGGGGTGCTGGTGGCGCGGGCTCCGGCTTTCCGCGAGTGTCGCGGGGTGCCCGGTGTTTGCTGCGGAAAGCTCGCGTTGTGCGCTCTGCCCGCAGCACCGTGGGCTGGGCAGTCGTGTCGAGCCGTTAGCAGTGCCGCGTGTCCCGGTGTGGGGTGAGAGGGCGCGGGCAGCGTGCGTGTCCCGCGTGCTCGATGGGAAGAGGCGCCCGGCAGACTCGGCGGGTTTGGGGGGTGCCACGTCGGGGCTGTGCAGCCACAGCACATCCCCGAGCGTGCTGTGTGCAGGCTTCAGGCAGCTTGTTTGCCGAGCTGCGGTTTACAAAGGCCAGTGGGGACTCAGGATTTCCATGAAGATTGAGTTTGCTGTAGCCCTTGGAAGAGAGGATGGATGAAGGGATGTGAAGTTTGAGGGCTGGGGGGCCCGGGGGAGATTCCCTCTTCACTGCTGGCCCCGCATCTTCCCAGCTGCTTTGCGGAGGAGCAGGCAGGCCGCTGAGCAGGTCACCTGCCTCTGCTCGGGCACACCTGGGCCCCTCAGACCCACCGGGCTGCCGAGACCGCGTGGTTGATGCATGTTCCTCCGGGGTCTTTCCCTCCCGCCTGCAGCTGGTTCACCCCAGGGCTGCCCCTCCAGAGCAGAGGCAGAGCCCTGGCAGAGCTGAGCACCTTGCTGTGTCCTGGGGAAACTGGGTGGTGGTAGGAGCTGCAAAGAGCTGTATTGTGACCTGCCCTGGCTTAGAGGGTGACAGCAGGACAGAGGGACGTCAGGTAGTCTAGTGGGGCTGCACCTGGAGTCAGCAGGGGAAGGGAAGCACAGCCCCAGTGTGCACTCCGTGCTCTGCCCCAGCTGACAGCCCCAGGAGCTGAAGTCTGCTGTCCGCAGCAGTGTGTCCCTGTCGCTGCCCAGGGTGGGGGCATGCAGCGAGATGGTGTGGACGGGTACTCTGCCTTCTGGGTGTGAGGGGCAGTGAGCTCCTAGCCACTGGGAGGTGTCGGGAGGCATCACCAAGCCTGCCAGAGTGGCCAGCTCCTCTGGTGGCCCTGGGCTGCTCCCTGTGCTTCTGGGACCAGTTCAGCTTTAGAGCCCTGCTGCCCTCCAGACCTTGGTTGTGCCCACTCTGATCCCATGCCGTCCCTGCAGACAGGGAGCCGGCTGGTCCTGGCCCAAAGAGGGTGGGAATGTCGAGGCTCCCCCAGCTCAAGCTCACACACTTCCCAGTGCTGCTGGGAAGCAGGAAGAGCGAAGCAGGCCCATCCAGGCAGCTGGGATTGTGAAAGGGCCAGTGATGGGCTGCGTGTGCTGGTGCTCTCAGGAGAAGGGGAGGGATGGAGCCCAGTGCCTGAAGCCATGGGACCCACCAGACCTTCCCCTCCCCCCGGTGCCGGAGACACAACCCTCCACTCTCAGGGATGTCCTGGTGTGGGCCTCAGTATTGTGACCGTGTCACCCCTCAGTCTTCCCAAGGAAGGATAAACAGGGAGCTTCTTCCTCCTTGTGCTGGCAAGCTTCCCAGTTCTTCAGTCGCTTGTGCTGCTCTTCTCTGAGTCCTTCAGTTGTCAGTGTCCGAGTTGCTCCATGCCCCTGTGCATGTCTCCAAGGCCACTGGTGAGAGTGTGTTCCTGCGGCGCCCGCCATGGCCTGGCCTGTCCCTGCTGCTGCAGCCTGGGATATTGTCCTCGTGCCGCAAGGATGCCCCTAATGCACGCTGACCAAACATGTCGACTTGCCAGGGGCCCCGGTTCATCAGGAGCTGCCCCTTCCCCAGCTCTGTTTGCCATTCACCGGGGTTTCGCTGCAGTCTACCGATGTCCCTCTGCGTGTCCAGTGGGTGCCAAATGGCACATCAGATTTGAACAGTCCTTGTGAGCCAGCAGCCCCCGCTGGGCTCCAGGCACCCCTTGTCAGCACCGCTTACCCTCACCAGCACAGCTGAGCCCCTCCGAGAGGATCAGCCCCTGTGCAAGACGCAGTCAGGGGAGCGGAGCGATGGTGGGGGCAGTGCTTGGCCCGGAGGGCTGCAAGCCCTGCCAGGGTGGTTCTGTCCCGGGAGGGCGCAGGAGCCCCTGTTTCCACTGGGACAGGCAGTGGGGCTGGCATGGGAGCAGATCAAGCAGTGCCATGGCTCCTGCTGTTCTCTCTGCACTGAAGGCTCCCTGCGCCCACGCCAGCCTCAGCAGCGTGGGGCCGAGGCCAGGGGAGTGCGGGGAGCCTTGGCGTTTCAGGGCTCTCGGTCGTACCACCGCCAGCACCAGCTGCGCTGCGGGCTGGGAGGTGGCTCGGGGCCCTGCACGCGCCCGGCCGGGACATTCCTGAGGTTTCCTGGGCAGTGACGAGGACCTGGGCTGCTCTCTGGCTCCCATGCCCAGCGTTTGCTCAAGGCCAGCCTGTCCTCCCGAGACCTTTCCACTTGCAGTGCGAGCGCTGCTGTGTGTCTGAGCCCACGCGCGCTGGGGCAGGCACGTTCAGCGTGGCACGGCACGGCACAGGCTGGCCGGCAGCTCTGGCAGGAGCCCCAGTCTGAGAGGCGACCGTCCCTGGCTGGGGTGGGCAGCTGGCGGCAGGATGGCCTGGGGCAGGCGAGGCTGGGCAGGACTGTGCCCGGCTCCAGTCCAAGACGTGCGCCAGCAGCAGCCAGGGGACATGCCTGGACACCTCATCCCTGTCCCAGGCCATTCCCGGGTCCCTGCGCTTCCCACAGGTGCTGACTGGCCGTGCCCAGGCTGTCTGCACCTCTGCCTTTTTCGCTGTCAGCGGTTGCTGCAGATTCGTGGTCCTCTGAAGCACCAGCCCTCACATTCCCACTGTGCAGCTGGTGGCACTGGCTGTCGCCCCTGTGGGACCCTTGCTCTCGGCAGGAATAGCCCGTGGAGGCTGGGCAAAGGGGTGCACCTTCCCCTGGCTGGAGGTGGGAAGGAGATGGGAAATTCCCCTTGCGACTCTTGTGCTGGGTGATGAGCCACTCCAGGGTAGAGGGATGCCCCCCCGGGTCGTCTGTCCCAGCCAGAGAGCCCCAGCCCTGGCACAGATCTCATGCCCTCCCGCCATGCCAGCCGGCAGGACTGCAGCCCTGTAAGGCGGTGTCAGGGCTGGCCCTCCAGCTGGAAGGAAGGGGCCCCAGGCTGAAACCGGGAGATGCTGCGCATGAATCGGCGCCGTCTGCCAGCCTGCAAAGCTGTGCCACAGCTCCCCGGGACAGCCCCGCGGGGCTGGGGGTAGGCGTCCCGGCCGGGAGCAGCAGGCAGGACTGGGAGCAAAGCCTGCCAGCAGAGCGGGAAGTCAGGCAGCATCACATGGCTGGAGAAGAGCAAATGCACTGCTTGCGTTTCAGAAAATGGAAAAAGTGATCTGGACAATGAGAGCCCTGTTAGCCTGACCTCCCTGGCACGTGGCCTCGGAGCACGTTCAGAGAGGGAGATAGTACAGAAACAGGGAAACGGCTCCTGCCGTGCCATAGGGAGCACACCCGGCCAGCTTGACACCCAGGCTGGGCGCAGGAAGTGCTGCTGGCCCGTGCAGATCTCAACAGGACATTGCACTGGGAAAGTCCGAGACGAATGGCAGGAGCTGAGGACAAGCTGAGCTGCGAGGGCAGAGGAGGTGCAGTGGGGACGAGGGACTCTGGAGCCTGAGCAGAGGAAAGCCATGACCCAGGAGAATAGTGCTGAGGGTGGCAGCGAGCTGAGATTAATGCAGAAATGGACAGCAGAAGTTTGAGCAGGTTCAGAAGCAACTGAAGGACTGTGAGGAAGAGAAATTCACAGTGAGCTTTTAAATGCGGGACTGAGGTAGCTGAGCTGGGGATGACAGAGCAGGACATCAGCGGGACATCACTGCCCCGTCCCAGGGCACGTCCTGCTGCTGCTGCAGGGGTTGGGGTCCTGAGCTGGGGGACGTTTGTCGTGGCCTCACACAGCCGTACGGCTCTCATCCCAGCCACCACGGTGTCAGGACGTGGAGGCTCTCCTAGCATCAGCTCTTTTGGCTGTGCCCCACACCCAGCCGGATGTGGGGCCAGGCACTCGTTGGCAGGGCTGTGAGACCGCAGGCACATGTGGGGCTGCCCCACATCGCTGCAGGGCTGGGGCTGAGACCTCACGTCAAGCCAAGCGGTCCGACTGGCACTGGTGATTTCAGTGATCCTGTTCAGATGGAGTGTACCAGATCTGGGGGTCACACTGCTGGGGCTCGGTGGGGACTTCGTGCTTTGCTGCACAAAGCCCAAGCACTTTCTCAGGTGCTGGTTTCTGGTCCTTTATGCTTTGTTCCTAAATGCACAGGATTAAATGTTCCTTGTCACCAAGGATGTAGGCTATATGATGCTGTTTTACCAGGCTGTCCTGGTCTGTCCCCATCACAGTTCTCTACTCTGCCCCCCATTTCTGTCCTTACAGGCTGTACTGGGAGAGGACATTTTTCCTCCTCCAGACATGGTTTTGCTTTGAAAAGCATGTGATCCTCACCAGAAAGCCCATTGAATGATGACTTCCCCATTGAAACCACATTTTAGTTCCAGCAGGTGACCAGTTTTAATCCACTTAGTAGAAGGTGCACTGATTTTGTTGAGTGCTAATTATTCATTAAAAGGTGGTGCCAGATGAATTGAATGCTTTCCAGTCTCAGCCTGTTATATCAACACAGTTACTCCAATTAACCAAACCTGTGATCTCATAAAAGGTCACACCAGCTTTCTGACACGGGTATTTCTGCAGAATTGTGGAGACGGGCATTAATTGTGCTGCTGTCTCTCAGCGTTGCATTGACCCTGTTGCAAAACAGCCTGGAGCCTGTCCGCAGTCGCAGCAGCAGAGATGGTCATGCTGGTTCAGTGCGAGCGCGGGGGAAGCGGCAGTCCGTGTGCGCGCGCAGATGTCGCAGGCTCCTACGGTGTGTTCAGTTAGCACTGAGAGGGCCCAAACTTCTGTGTCGTACGCAGAGTGGTATAGCTCAGAGGATGCTTAATTTGGGCAGGGGGCATTTCCCCTCAGTGCCCGGTGGGTGGGATAAGAAATATTTTATTACTGCCGTAAGATGGTAAACCCATCCCCTCACTGCTTTCCAGACAGAGATGTGGACGGAGCGTTCCTGCCCTGCCTGCCCCCGGTGAGCCCAGAGCCCCCTTCCCTGATGCGCTGCGGGGCTGCAGTGGCCCTTTGTGCCCACTCCCTCCTTCCCCGCCATAACAGGCTGATTAAAGAGCTCAGCAAAGTGTTTCCCTGCTGCCTGCCCACAAATATGCTTCCTGCTGGGCTTTGTTTTGTTCTGGCAGCGCCAAAGCGGGAGCTGAGGTGTGAGGAGCCTGGAGCCTGGAGCCAGCTCCCACCAACCCCGGGGCTCGCAGGCTGCCCTGGCCGGGGCGCGTTCCAGCCGGCTGCTGTCTCCATCGACACTGCCGTGTCCCCCGTGCCCCAGGGCTGGACCGCACTGATGTGATTGCCCCGAGGGGGTTGGTGATGTCTCACGTTGGCTTGGATGGGTGGTGTTGGTCCTTGTTACCCCTCACCCTCTCTCCCTGAGCATCCCAAAGGGCACCAGGCGCTCATCCCAAGGAGCTCACTGCCCTTGGTGGCATCTCCAATGTGGCATATGCCCGAAGGGGCGGGCAGCAGGGCTGGGCCCCTTCAGGGGTTTTTGTGGTGCGATGGGCACAGAAGAGGGGCTGTCTCTGGGCACTGTCCTGGTTCATCCTTGACCTGGGTCCAGGAGGCGTGCCCAGAGGCTGGAGGGGTGACTTGGCCCCCATCATCTGGAAAAGTGAACAGAGCAGGAACGGGCCAGTTCTTGCTAGCGGAGCCTCTACGGAAACCCTACCCCAGGGGCTGGCAGGGTGGTGGGCTCTGCTGGGCACCGGGCTGACGGTGAGGCGACGGAGAGGCTGTGCTGTCTGGGGGGGACTGCCTGGCCCCTTTGTTCTGTGAGGACCGCCTTCCCAAAGCCACTGCAGGCACCCTGCTGTCGCCCCACAGTGCCGAGAGGCCAGGAGCAAAGGGGCAACACGTGGACAGGGCTAATTAGTCCAGGGAGAGGGGCTCCTGCAGCGTCATCCCCGAGAGTGCCCCGATACACCCCCGCAATCCCACCAAACTGGCTTGTCGGCAGCGAGCCGTGAGTGGCCATGAAGGCTTGCAGGGACACGTGCTGGCTCGGGAAGGGCGCTGGCACCTTGGGGAGGGTCCCTGCGGCACAGACTCACGCTGGGAGCATGCAGGGTCTGCATTTGTTTTCCTTCCTCTGTAACCCTGTAGCTAAACACTGGAGTCGTACATCACCCCTGCTTATGGACAAGCCAGATCTCATTTTTAACGTTGCCTGATGCCAAGCAGAATCGGCGTGAGCGCGGTGTGCAGGGTCTGCTCTCAGGCCGGGGGGTGTAGGGCGCAGAAACCTATTTCTGGTGCGCCTGTCCCGAAGGGCTCCCAGGTTTGGGCTGTGCGTCCCCACCTGTGGAGGGGCTGGCTGGAAGGGTGGCAGAGGCTGCGGTGGCAGGAGCCAGGCGGGTTGCTGTGCTGGGCGAGCATCGCAGCTTTGCCATCAAACGTGCGGTGAGCGCAGGCTGGAGCAGGGCTGACGCTGCAGGCGCAGAAATGCTGCTCCTGGGCTGCCGCGGCACCCAAAGGGTTAAAGTGGTCCCCGAGGGGTAAATGGCATCGAGCTGGAAGGCGGCTCACAGAGAAGGGTTTTCACCATTGTTTGCCGATGGGGCTGGTGCAGGAATGCTACGTCTCCCGCAGGTATTCAGGGAGCCGCAGATGTTATTGGAGCGCCAGAGAAATGCCGCACAGAGAGGAATGTGAAAGGCTCTGGCTGCCTTGCTCCTCGCGGCTGGCAGCCCCTGCACTGCTCTGCCCCTGGCAGATCAAGCTCCTGGACGGGGCAGCCGGGCTCTCCCCGAGCCCTGGTCCTGTTCCAGCTCCCTCTGCTTGGGCAGCCGATCCCCTCCTTTCTGGCTGACTGTGCTGGGGGTGACGCACACCCGTCTGCCTCACGGCCCTTTGGCGCAGGAGATGCGACCAGCGGCGCGGTGGGATTTCGGTCGCAGCTGTTCGCAGAGGCGTGTGAGGTGTCGGGGAGGCGCTGGGCAGAGCCCCGGCTGACGCAGCCCTGGGAGTGCAGGGCGGGTGCAGGGGGCTGCATGCGGGAGGCGCTGGGCGGGCAGCGAGAGCGGGGTGGCTGCAGCCGCGGACAGACGAGACGCATGGGCGTGCTGGTGCTGAGCGGAGCTGCGTGTGAGCAGGGCGTTTAACCAGGACGGGTCTGCATCAGGGGAGCTGGTGTTTTGGCACAGCTCGTCCATCCCGTGTGCCCTGACCCTTTCTGCCCTTGCAGAGCCAAGCTGCCATGGGAAGCTGCGGCGCGTGGGCATGGCGGGAGTTGCTGGTGCTGCTGGGCAGTGTGTGGCTGTGGGGGGGCAGCGCCCAGCCCACCCCTCCGGGCCCCACGCACAGCCCCGGACCCCAGCTGAAATTTCGCCTGGCTGGCTACCCACGCAAGCACAATGAGGGCCGGGTCGAGGTCTTCTACAATGAAGAGTGGGGCACCATCTGCGACGACGACTTCACGCTGGCCAACGCGCACGTGCTGTGCCGGCATCTCGGCTTTGTGGCTGCCACTGGCTGGGCTCACAGCGCCAAGTACGGCAAAGGCGTCGGTAAGAGAGGGGCGGTGGGTGCAGCCCCCCATAGCGGGTGGGCTGGGGCCAGCTTTCCTGTGGCTGCACGTCGGCCCGCTGCCGTGGGGCAGTGCGTGTGCCGCAGCGGGTTTGCGTGCGCTGTTGGTGGGGTGGAGGGGCAGGGGCAGGCAGTCTTGTGGCTGCTGAGTGCCCGGCAGAGTGTGTGTGCACGCGTGTGTGCACATGTGCAAGTGTGCACAAGAGGGCGGGGAAACTGTGTTTGCGCGTGAGCTGCTGCGCGTGTACCCAGGACATGGGGCAGCTGCAGGCATGCACTGCAGCCGCGGGGCTGCGCATGCTCGGGGGTGCAGGGGGCTGCAGGTCCAGGCGTACGATGCAGAGGTGTCGCGGGCTGTGCTGCAGGTGAGGTGCTGTACAGACCCCGGGGCGCACGTTATTTGGGGGCTTTATGTCTGGCAGAGCAGCCCCCTGGGGAGGTGGGAACTCCACACCCACAGATCCCCCACCCAGGGCTTTACTCTTGGCGTTTTGCTGGCCTCAGCTGTGTGCCGAGGGAGGGCTGCCCCAGCCCAGCACCCACGCTCTTGCTGTACGCCTGCGTGGTCCCTGGCCGTGCCCCACGGGCCCCTTCCCTGCTGCCGGGGGGTGCTGCATGGCTTTGGCTCCCGCTCATCCGTGTCCCTGGTGTCTGGCAGGGCGGATCTGGCTGGACAACGTGAATTGTGCCGGAGGCGAGAAGAGCATTGGGGACTGCAAACACCGGGGCTGGGGGAACAGTGACTGCAGCCATGAGGAAGATGCGGGTGTCATCTGCAAAGATGAGCGCCTCCCAGGCTTCAAGGACTCCAATGTCATCGAGGTGAGGAAGCTCCCGGCCAGCTGCCGGGACCCGCAGTGCCCCTGATTCGCCTGAGCACCCATTTCCCTGGGGCGCACCCAGCTCTGGGCCGTAGGGAGCAGTCGGCACCGCAGCGGGCAGCCCTGCAGCAGGCACATCCCTCCCTGCCCGGCATGGGAGAGCAGTGCTGTCACGGCCTCCCCCGAGCATCCCGAGCTGCCGCTTCCCTCAGCAGCTTCCCTGGGCCAGGGGGTCCGTCTCACACCTCTGCAACCTGTTTTCTTCTTTCTCCTGCCTACCAGGGACCCTCGGTCCCAGATCTGCTCCCCCACGCTGCATTCCTCTGGCTCTCTGTTTCTCAGACCAGCTCTCGTGGCTGAGGCCCTGCTCCCCCAGCCACAGTGCCTGCGGAGGACGAGGCTCTGCTGAGGATGTGGCTTGGGTGTGGGGACATGCATGGCACGGCTCTGGGCGCGGGACAGCAGGGCTCCTGCGAGGCGAGGGGGGCTGGGGCCACGTCCTGCAGACTCTGCCCCACGTCCCGGCACCCCCTGCTGCTGTCCTGCTCTGGGTGGGTGCCTGGGCATGGGGTGGTCTGGGCACCCTCCCTGCAGGTGCAGGACCCTGAGGTGACAGGACAGCGGCGCTGGGTCACTCGGCTGCGTGCCCAGGAGATGCACCTGGGGGGACAGGGGGCTCTGGCTGCACAAGGCCATCAGATGTGGCTTGAGAGATGCAGGACCTGGTTGTTCCTGTACCCACTGGGGACTGGGGACCCCATCTCCTGCGCGTGCCTGCATCCTCGGGACATCCCTGGGAAAGGGCTGGCGGGGAGCCGGGGCAGCGGGGTGCAGTGCGAGCCTGGGCTGACTTGTGCCCTGCAGACTGAGCAGAGCCATGTGGAGGAGGTGCGCCTGCGGCCAGCGGTGTCCGGGGCTCGGCGGCAGCTGCCAGTGACGGAGGGCATCGTGGAGGTGCGCTACAAGGACGGCTGGGCGCAGATCTGCGACGAGGGCTGGAGCAGCCAGAACAGCCGCGTCGTCTGTGGCATGATGGGCTTCCCTGCCGAGAAGAAGATCAACAGGAACTTCTACAAGTGAGTGGGGCTGGCAGGGAGCCCGTGGGACTGGAGTGTCAGAGCAGAGCTGGGGGCATGGGGCTGGAGCGGAGCTGGGGACAGTGCCAGGGACATGGGGCAGTGCTGGCGGGACAGGAGGGGACTGTGCTGTTGGGCGTCCCAGCTCCCCAGCATCCCTCCCATCCCTGCTGCTCGCCAGTCCTAGCCCCAGCTGGCTGTACGGGCACTCACTGACCAAGCCATGGCCTTGGCATGGCTGGGGGGCTGTGGTCACCCACTTGCCCCGTGCACTACTGGAGGGGCTGCTCCGAGAGGGCAGCTTTTGCTCCCTGGCAGTGGTGCACCTCCACGTTTCCCTCCGGCACGGAGTGTGGGGGTCTCTCTCCAAGGGGAGGGGTGCAGCCAGGCCAGGCAGGGATGCTCCAGCAGCACCACGGCCTGAGCGAGGGGCGCAGGGCATGGGCACGGACATGCTGCCCACGATGTGGTGCCAGCACGGTGCCCAGCGCTGCATGTGCCCCTGACCAGGCAGCGCGGTGTTGCTCCCTCAGGCGGCTGAAGCGCGCAGCCAGGACAAAGGGCCGGAGCCTGCGGCCAGGCAGCAGGTAAGGGGCCGGGGCGCCCCGTCTGCTGAGCCCTTGGCAGAGCTGGGCTGTCCAGCCCCGCTGGTCGCTGCCGTCGGAACGGATCCTGGCGCAGATGGATCTGGACGGCAGAGACTGAGGGCCTGGGCTGTGCTGGGGAGGCAGGATGAACCCCACCCCGGTGGGATCTGCTCATGCGTGCCGGGGTCCCCCGTCCCCCACTAGAGACAACCTTTCTCCCAGGCCGGCTGTGCCTCAGGCAGAGCAACCCCTGTCCCGCGCACCAGGCGGGAGTCCTGGCACGGGGTCGGGGTCTGCAGCAGAGACCCACTGTGGGCAGGATCCCCTGGGACACATGGAGAGGGCTGCGGCGTCCGTGCTGTGGCCCCATGGGGACCTGGAGGCCTTGGAGCAGAGCTGTCTCTCCTGGCAGACAGGGAGGGAGGGCTGTGGAAATGGGCTGCTTTCTGCAGAAAGTAGCGTGGGGAGGCTGGAAAAGCTGCATACCCCTCCATTCCGCGCAGGGTGGGCTGGTGCAGGCGTGAGTGCGCTTGCTCAGCAGTGCTAGCCATGCTGGTCACCAGTGTGATGGGCATGGCAGTGCCAGCCGTGCTGGTCACCAGTGTGATGGGCACACGGTGATGGGCACGGCAGTGTGGCAGGTCGTGTCCCGCGTGCTGCATCAGCTCGGGATCTCTTGCACCCTCTGCCCATTTGTTCTTGCTGCCCTTCTGCCAGTCCCAAGGGGTTGTCTGGCTCCCCTTTCCCTCTGTCCCTGAATCCTGGTGCTGGATTTGGTGGTGGGTGCGGCAAGCCGGAGCCCATCGCCTCTGGGCTATGGGATGGCATCTCCCACGAGCCTCCTGCCGCATGGAGACGTCGCTCTGCCCCCAGCGCACGGCCTGGCCCTGCTCCCACTGCCGTCCCTGGTGCCGAAGGTGCCCCACGCTCCGGAGCCATTGCAAGCTCTTTGTTGTAATGCTTCCCAGTTTTGTGTCCCCACAGCGTCCTCACCAGCTCCTGCAGCCGTGCTGCGCTGGTGGTGGAAATACAGACAGGGTCAGCCCACAGGGTCCCCTCAGCCCCCCACCCACAGGTCACCCTCACTGTGCTGTGTTTGTCTGGTTTGGTGCCGGCTGCCCCTTTCCTGCGAGCGGGTATTTCTCCCACAGGACTGGGTAGAATGCTTTGTGAAGTCCATGAAGCTGTGGTCTGCGGGAAGCAGGAGCTGTCTCCTGAAAGCCACGTGCTGCTTTGCTGGGGCGGATCAGTTTGGGGCTGCACGGCTGCAGTCTTACGTAGGGTCAGAGGCTAATCCGGGCTGGGAGGGACCTCGGGGCGTCCTGACCCAACCCCCCACGTGGAGCAGGGCCAGCTGTGGGTCAGCCCAGGACTTCATGCAGTTGGCTTTTGGAAACCTCCAAGGATGGAGATCCCACAGCCTTGTGGCCTCTGCTGCAACGCTGAACAGCCCTCATGGGGAAAAGATTTTCCTCACACCGAGTCTGAACCGCGCATTGCAGTCACGCCTGTTTTCTCTCGTGCTCTTCCTTCCCACGGCTGGAAGAGCCAGGCACTGGCTCCCTGACAGCCCCTTGCAGGCGCAGGTGGGCTGCCGCTGGAGCCCCCTTAAGCCATCTCAGCCCAGGCTGGAGCAGCCCCGCGCCCCTCCATCTCTCCTCCAGCGCCGGCTGTCTCGGTGGCTGTCCCCAGGGCCCACATCGCTTAGCTGATGTCTGTCTTGTACTGGGGACCCAGAACGGGGTGCAGGGTCAAGATGTGGTTTCAGGCCAAGTGCAAGGTCCTGCACATGGGTCAGGGCAACCCCAGGCACAAATAAAGGCTGGGTGGAGAATGGATTGAGAGCAGCCCTGAGGAGAAGGACTTGGGGGTGTTGGTGGACAAGAAGCTCAACATGAGCTGGCAATGTGCACTTGCAGCCCAGAAAGCCAACTGCATCCTGGGCTGCGTCCCCGGCAGCGTCCCAGCAGGTCGAGGGAGGGGATTCTGCCCCTCTGCTCTGCTCTGGTGACACCCCCCTTGCAGCACTGTGTCCAGCTCTGGAGCCCCAAATAACAGAAGGATGTGGACCTGTTGGAGCAAGTCCAGAGGAGGCCACGCAGATGATCAGAGAGCTGGAGCACCTCTGCTGTGAGGACAGGCTGAGAGCTGGGGCTGTTCAGCCTGGAGAAGAGAGGACTCTGGAGAGATTTTAGAGCGGCCTTCCAGTACCTAAAGGGAGCTTACAAGAAAGATGAGGAGAAAGTCTTTAGCAGGGCCTGTTGTGATAGGACAAGAGGTGATGGCTTTAAAACAGAAGGTAGATCTAGACTAGATATTAGGAAGACATTTTTTACACTGAGGGTGGTGGAACAGTGACCTAGGTTGCCAGAGAGGTGGTGGATGCCCCATCCCTGGAAACATTCCAGGCCAGGTTGGACAGGGCTCTGAGCAATCTGATCTGGTTGGAGATGTCCCTGCTCCTTGCAGGGGGGTTGGACTGGATGGGCTTTGCAGGTCCCTTCCCACCCAAACCCTTCTGTGATTCTGTGAGTGCGAATGGGTGCTGGTGTCCTCTGCCCTGGCGCTTGAGTCCCGGTTCCTGGCAGCCCCTTGCTGTGTGCTGGGGTTCGCGGGGCTGTGTGGGCTGGCACCAACCTGCCGCTGGCAGCGGGGTCAGTTTCCAGGCTTGGTTTTGCCTTGTCCCTGGGGGTGTCCATCCCCTGCCCTGCTTTGGGGCACTCTCCTTCACTCCATGTGGTCCCTGGGGTTTTGACCCTGCTCGGCATTTCTCCCCGAGTGAAGCAAAGTCTGTGAGCGTGTTGGCGCCGTACGTACATCGTGTGTGAGCCAGGCCCTGGGCCACCTCCTCTCCGTGTGCCCGGGGCACTCTGCTCACTGGCATCAAGTCCTTGCAGGCCTGCAGCGAGCATCACCATGCCCTGGGGCGCTGGGGACAGCACGCGCCACCCGCGCGGCTTGCTTGGTGCTGTGCTTGCTGCGCATCCTGCTCCCCTTGGAACATGGCACGGCAATGTTGCCTGGTGTCTGCAGGAGGACATGGGCACACCTCGCTTGTACCTGGCAGATCAAATCCTTGCTGCTGCTGTTTGATCTGCTGTGTGACAAGGCAGCATGGGATGTTTCCACATCCGGCACAGTTTCCTGGTGGGACGTGGGCAGGAAACTGCATCATTGCTGTGGAGGGAAGCCGATGATGCTGTCGCACCCGTGTGTGACACAAAGGGGACGTGCATGAGTCTCCCTGCCGGCCAGTGTGCCCAGTTCAGCCTCCAGTTAAAGTTGGGGCAGGCTGAGGACACCGTGTCGCTGCAGCCGGCGGAGGTGGAAGCCCAAGGCCCCGGGCTCCTTGACGGTTGTTTTCTGTTTTCCAGGCTGGCCTCCAAATCTCAGCCTAAACAAAAGCGCAGGGAGGACGTAGGGTCCAAGAAGAGGTAAATGGCTCCAGTGGAGAGCCAGAGTGCCAGGAGCCCCGCTCAGTTCCACTGGAGCTGCATGTGTCCCCGTGCCTTGGGGACGTGGGGCAGGCACAGCGCGTCTCTCCCGGGGGACAGCGAGGGGCATGGACAGCGGGTGCAGCCGCAGGCAGGGTGGCCATTGACACCGCCGCCACCAGCTGACCGTGCCGGTCATGTCTCAGGGCTCCTCTCTCCTTGCAGGCTCTTCACAGAGCGGCAGCAGCTCAACTACCGCCTGCACTCCGTGTCCTGCACCGGGACGGAGGTGCACCTCTCCATGTGCGCCTTCGAGTTCTACCGGGGCAACGCCTCGGCTGCCTGCGGGGCTGGCATGCCCGCCGTCGTCAGCTGCGTGCCCGGGCCCCTCTTTGCCACTGGCAGTGCCCACAAGAAGAAGCAGCGCCAGCAGCAGCCAGGTCAGGTGAGCCTCGTGGGGAGGGGGGCAAGCCCCGCGGTGGCCCGCAGCTGGCCGCTGCCCCACTGCAGTGCTCTGTCCCCTGGGCCACACCCGAGAGCGGGTGTGCGGGTCCCTGGGTGCCCAGCTCATGGAGCAGGAGCTGGGGATGGTGTCCCGCCCTGGTGCATCCCTGGAGTCATGGCCAGCAAGCTCTGTGCTGCGCTGCGCTGTGCCACGCCATGCCGTGCTGTGTGCCACGCTGTGCCATGCAGCACCGCGCCGTGCTATGCAGCACCGTGCCGTGCTGTCCCGAACCCAGCCCTGACCCTGCCGTCCTGCAGGCGCGGATCCGGCTGAAGGGTGGAGCGAAGGTCGGCGAGGGCCGCGTCGAGGTGCTCAGGAGCAGCGAGTGGGGCACGATCTGCGACGACCGCTGGAACCTGCTGTCAGCCAGCGTGGTGTGCCGCGAGCTGGGTTTCGGCAGCGCCAAGGAGGCCCTCACTGGGGCACGCATGGGCCAAGGTGAGGGCTGGGGTGGAGGGGCCGACATCGCCCTCCTGGGCCTGCAGACAAGGCACTTGTCCAGGCGCAGATCTCTGGTGGGCTGTGGGGAGCCATGGCTGGGCTTATCCCGTGGGCGCCTGGCTGCCGGCGGCACATGGTGCAGGGCTTGCCCTGACCACCCAGCGGCACCGCGGCCGTCACCATGCTGTCCTGCACAGCAGCCGTGGGGCCAGGAGCGCAGCGCGCTCCCTCAATGTGTGCTGAGGAGCAAGGGCAGCCATGGGGACAGGGTGGCCATGGCTTTCCTGTGCCAGCGGGCCCTGAGTGCTGCTCTCCCCGCCGGCAGGGACGGGGCCCATCCACCTGAACGAGGTGCAGTGCCTGGGCACCGAGAAGTCCCTCTGGAGCTGCCCCTTCAAGAACATCACGCAGGAGGACTGCAAGCACACGGAGGATGCAGCTGTCCGCTGCAACATCCCCTACATGGGCTACGAGAACCTGGTGCGCACCGCAGGCAGCTGCCAGCATCCGTGGGGCCGTGGTGCCCGGCAGCTCCTGGCATCGGGGCCCCCGGCGCGGGGTGCTGGGGGAGGGCCCCCGGGACCTGCTGTAGGATGGCCCGTCATCCCTCCCGTGCACCCCATTGCGCCCCACGCATTTCCCCCTGCCTGAGGCAAGGGCTGCCCTGGGGGGGTTGGGTATTTTGGGAGTGGGAGTCCCAAGCTGCCCCTGTGAGGAGAGGGGCGGGAGGGAGGCCACGGGGGGGCTCTGGGCACCCTGTGGGCCCCGCGGTGTGGGGTGGTGTGGGGCAACTGCTCCCTGCTGCCAGCCCGTGCCAGCACACCAGAAAAAAAAATTGCTGTGGGCCAACCAGGAGAGTATTTTTTTTCTGGTGATGAAATGAGCAAATGGAGCCACGTGTTCCTGTTTGCCCTCACCTGTCATTTCATCCACTTCGAGCTTTTTAATAACTTTTAACTCTCTCACACCTGTCATTTCTGAAATGAGAATGCCATTTCAAAATGAACCATTTTTTTATGCTGAGGGTGGTGGGGCACTGTCCCAGGTTGCCCAGAGAGGTGGTGGATGCCCCATCCCTGGAAACATTCCAGGCCAGGTTGGCCGGGGCTCTGAGCAACCTGATCCGGTTGGAGATGTCCCTGCTTCTGGCAGGGGGGTTGGGCTGGGGGGGCTTTAACGGTCCCTTCAACCCAAACCATTCTGTGATGCTATAGTTTCTCTGCTTTGGTGAGACAATTCCCAAACTCACAAACAATTTCTTGGCCCCAGTCCCACCAGTCTGGGCGAGTTCCCTGCTGACCAAAGCTGTGGCTGGCTCTGCTCGGCTCCTGGCTGCTACCTCCCCAGGTGCCCCGCAGCCCCCGGCCCAGGGCCTGTCCAGGTGCTGCAGCACATCCCTGGCTGTGCTGGGGCACAGGGCAGCTGCGGCCGCTGTGGGACAGGGGCTGGGGAGGACTGTCCTGCGGGCCGCGGTCCCAGCAGTGCATCACTTGTGATGACAATGATGCTGCCACTGCCTTTCTCTGCAGATTCGCCTGAGCGGGGGCCGGAGCCGCTTCGAGGGGCGGGTCGAGGTGGCGGTGGGGGCTGGCGATGGGGACCAGCCCCGCTGGGGTCTGGTCTGCGGCGAAGGCTGGGGTACGCTGGAGGCGATGGTGGCCTGTCGCCAGCTGGGTCTGGGATTCGCTAACCATGGCTTACAAGTAGGTGGGAGCGCCAGCTTGGCCAGGGCAGCACGCCGCCACCACTGCTCCGCAGGGATGGGGACAGGGATGGGACATGGGACGGGGACGGGGTGCAAGGCGGCATGGCGTGGGGTGCTTGCTTATGGCCCCAGGGCTTCCCCGCAGATCCGCCTGTCCGGCGGGAGGACGGCATTTGAGGGACGTGTGGAGGTGAAGCGAGGCAGTAAGTGGGGCATGGTGTGCAGCGATGGCTGGACCACCAAGGAGGCGATGGTGGCCTGTCGCCAGCTCGGCCTGGGCTACTCCCTGCATGCGGTGACGGTAGGTGCTGGCGGGGAGGCCCCCGGTCACACCCTGACGAGCAGAGGCACTGGCGCTTCCCTGATGGCCGTGGGGCTGTAAGGGGGCAAAGGGATGTGGCCGCTCCGTGCCGCGGGTCGGGGCCCTTGTGGGCAGCCTGGGTTCGTGGGCAGGGCTACGCCGTGGCGGGGTGCTGGCGGCAGCCTGGGCGCACGCGAGCTGGGGCACCCGTGGCAGCCAGCTCTGCCGCCCAGCCTGTCTCACCCCCTCCCTAGGAGACGTGGTACTGGGACGCCAGCAACGTGACGGAGATGGTGCTCAGCGGGGTGAAGTGTGCCGGCCATGAGATGTCCCTGAGCCACTGCCAGCACCACGGCACCAGCCTGAACTGCAGGAACACAGGCACACGCTTCGCCGCAGGCGTCATCTGCTCTGAGAGTGAGCAGCAATGGGGTCTGCAAGTGATGGGGTCTGCGGGCAGTGGGGTCTGTGGGCAATGGGAGCTGTGGGCCATGGGGTCTTCAGGCAATGGGGACCGTGGGCCATGGGGGCTGCGGGCAGTGGGGGCTGTGGGCCGTGGGGGCTGTGGGCCATGGGGGCTGTGGGCAGTGGGGGCTGTGGGGTCTGCAGGCAGTGGTGCTTGGGGCCAGGGGCTGCAGATAAAGGGGCTGTGAGCAATGGGGCTGCAGGCAGCAGGGTTTGCAGATGACGGGGCTGCCGGGTCAGCCTGCGCCCAGCCGATGGGGAGGGCACGCATCCCGTGGCTGGCTCAGCCCTGCCTGTGCTGGGTGCTCACCCCATCCCTGGCGCTTGCCCATCCCTGCGGCCCGCCGAGCAGCGGGGCAGCCATCTGTCGCTGAGCAGCTGCCTGCTCCCCAGCCGCCTCCGACCTGCTGCTGCACGCCCCGCTGGTGCAGGAGACCGCGTACATCGAGGATCGGCCGCTGCACATGCTGTACTGTGCTGCCGAGGAGAACTGCCTCTCCAGCTCGGCCCGCCTGGCCAACTGGCCCTACGGGCACCGCCGCCTGCTCCGCTTCTCCTCGCAGATCCACAACAACGGCCGCGCTGACTTCCGCCCCAAGGCTGGCCGGCACTCCTGGGTCTGGCACGAGTGCCACCGGTGCGTGCGCAGCACGGGCAGGGGAACAGCCTGGGCAGGGGGCCGGGGTGGGAAGAGGGTGATGGTGCTGCTGGGCGAGGGTGGCGCCGGCTGTGGCACCGAGGCTGGGTCAGGCGCCTTCTGCTGACCCGGGTCCGCTTTGGCTCAGGGCTGCACGAGCAGTGTTGGGGTGGGGGGGCAGCACTGAGGGGGCAGGACTGGGGCTGCAGGCTGTGCACTGCAGCTGAGTCCCCTGCTTGCCCGGGCCGTCTGGCTGGGGACAGCCGTGTCCCCTGCCAGGGCAGGAGCGAGCTCTGCCTGACCCCGCAGCACTGCGGCCTCAGAGCAGGGGCTGTGGGGACCTTCCCAGCAGCCAGGGGCCGGGCAGGCGGCGAGGGACCTGCCGCAGGGCAGCTCCATGGCTCTCCTCTGCCCCGAGCATCCCCAGCTCCCCAGCTGCTGGGCACTGGTGCAGCCGGAGCTGTGGGCTCCCTCTTGCAGGCACTACCACAGCATGGACATCTTCACCCACTACGACATCCTGACCCCCAACGGCACCAAGGTGGCGGAGGGACACAAGGCCAGCTTCTGCCTCGAGGACACAGAGTGTGAGGAAGGTGGGCGCCGTAAGGCTTTGTGTCCCCATCCCTGCCCGCGTCCTCTGCCCGCATCCCCGTCCCTGCCCGCATCCCTGCTGCAGGGCTGCCATTGTGCAGGCTGGGGCTGCGCTGCGGGGGTGGCACGGGGGCTGTGCAGGGGGCTGCAGCGAGGATGAGCTGCACTCTCTTCCTCCCTGCAGATGTGGCCAAGCGGTACGAGTGTGCCAACTTTGGGGAGCAGGGCATCACCGTGGGCTGCTGGGACCTGTACCGGCACGACATCGACTGCCAGTGGATCGACATCACCGACGTCAAGCCAGGGAACTACATCCTGCAGGTGCTGCAGCTGAGCCGCCCCGGGGCCCTCGTCCCGCCTTCCCGTGTGCACCCCCACCCTCTGCACCCCCGGCTCGCCATGCAGCCCAGCCCCCCTGGCCCTCTCTCCCCTGCTCTCTGAGCGGGCTGGAGCGTGGTGGGGCTGGTGGGACAGTGCAGGGCTCATTGTGGGAACTGCTCAGGCACGCTTCAGCCCAGGTTTTCCTGCTCTGAGGAACACTGCTCATGGGCACATGGTGCAGTTATAGGGGCATCCCCCCCCGACAGGCGCAGCCCCCAGCTCCTTGCAGCCCACCAGCACATCCCACCACGGCTGGGGACAAGCCCTGCCTGGGCTGGGGGGGCTGGAGGCTGTGCCACAGGCAGCAGCTCTGCTGAGGCCAGGGCGGCCAAGTGGACAGGGTGGGGGGGCTGCAGCACTGCTGGTGTGGGGCAGGGGGCTGCGACCCTCACTGTCAGTGCCCCACAGGTCGTGATCAACCCCAACTTTGAGGTGGCAGAGAGCGACTTCACCAACAATGCCATGAAATGCAACTGCAAGTACGACGGGCACCGCATCTGGGTGCACAGCTGCCACATCGGTAACCACCCCGGGATGTGGCACGGAGGGGGCGAGGGCACACCGGGGGTCAATGAGGGGGCTGCAGGAAGCAGTGGGGCTGGGGCAGGCTGTGGGGCTGGGGCAGGATGGTCGGGCTGGCATGGGGCGGCAGGGGCAGGGGAGCTGGGGGCAGCTGCAGGGGGAGCAGAGGCGCTGGCGGGGCGGGGGCCATGTGTGCCCCAACCCACAGCTCTCGCCCTCTGCCCACCCAGGCGACGCGCTCAGCGAGGAGGCCAACAAGCGATTTGAGCAGTACCCAGGCCAGCTCAACAACCAGATTTCGTAGGGCCCGGCGCTTGGGGAGACGGGCATCTCCCTCCCTCGCCGCAGTGGTGGGAGGCAGCTGCTGGGGGCCGGCGGGGAGGCCGCATGCCCCGCACTGCCGCCCCCGTGCCCTGCGGGGGCTGCCCAGGACTCACCGTCCCCAGCTGCCCTCCCCAGCGCGGGGAGCTGGTGCTGGAGGCACTGCACACCCGCACCTCCCGGCCCGGGCCACCGCCCCAACCACTGGCCAGAGGACTCTGCGCCCGCATCCCCTGGGCTGCGGCACACGGGTATGGTTCAGGGGTCCTGCACCCCGCACCATGCCCCCCTCTGCTCCCAGTCCCTGCCGTCCCAGCCACACCCCACCTCCTCCACCCCCGTCCTGCCCTGGTCCCTCTCACCCCCGGGGCTCTGCCCTCAGCCGGCCCCAGGAGCCACCACCCTCGCAGGGACTCGCACCCCTGCTCGGCCCTGGCAGCGCCGCAGGGAGCCCCTCATTCCCCAGGGATGGCGTGACTGCCCCTGCCCCGGCAGCGCTGCCTCCAGCTGCCCGGCAGCGGCTCCCACACCCACCTCTTCGTTGTAATTTTATTTTCTCTATAAAGGTGCCAGTTCTATTTCCCCAACGGCTGCTGGTTCTTCTCTGGGGTGGGACGATTTGCCGGGTAGGACCGGGAGGCACAGCGCTGCTCATGCTGTGGGGCTGGCTGGCACACTCCGTCACAGAGCCGGGAAGCTGGCCCCCATCCCCTGCGCCCACCCCCAGTACCCACCTGGAGGAAGGAAGCCCCCCCTGCCCCACAGCCCTGCCTGGGTGAGGACCAGCCCCACAGCAGCTCAGCCGCCCGCACCACCCTCAGCCGGTGCCGGTCTGCCGGGGAGAGGCCCCTGCGGGTGAGAGGAAGGGGCCAGCGAGAGCCCCAGCACAGCCTCGCTGGCCTGAAGTGGCCCCACGGCCCCACACCGAAGGGAACGGAGCCACGCCGGTGCAGCAGGGATGCGGTGAAGTGCTGGCTCCCCACACCCAATGCAAATGTCATTGAGCAGAAATCCCACCGTGGGGCTGTGACCCACGAGGACTGCAGGCTCGCGGCAGAGGTGGGCTGCTGCGACTGGTGTGGGGGGAGCAGAGCCACGGGCACAGACGCCTGGGGCAGGGAACGAGGACATGGTACGAGGGCACAGGGAGGGACATCCCAGCTCCTGCAGCGCTCGCACCTCTGCCAGCTGCTCCAGCCCCACGTGCAGCACAGAGCAGCACAGAGCGGCAGCTCCAGCCGCCTCCGCGTTGCTGGGGCACAGATCGCTCCTCCCCACACCCCAGGAGGAGAGGGGCAGTCAGCGGCGGGGCCGGGGCAGGCCCTGGCTCCAGGCAGTGGAAAGCACTGCGGTCAGCGCTGCGGAGCAGCTATGCGAGAAACGCCGACGGCGTCTCAGCTATTTCCCCTGCAAGCAGCTGGCTGGGGCTTGCCGGGGGAGCGAATTCCTCTGGCGAGGCCAGGGCCGCCTGAAAGGAGGCCTGTTCTCCGGGACGGGAGGAGCACGGTGGGGAGCAGCGGCTCCAAGCCGCCCTTTGCCACAGCACCCCCAAGGAACTGTGCTTCTTTCATCTCCTAAAAATAACAGGCAGGAGCGAGGGCTCGGCAGCGCCGTCATGAGCAGGGCCTGGCTCGACAGGCGCATTCCTGCCGCCGGAACGGGGCCGGACGCAGCCCCTCAAGGCAGCCCTTGCCGCAGAGCTGCCTGCCTCCCACAGGCTCTGGCAGGGGCTGGAGCAGAGCAGCGGCTCTTCCAGGAAGGCAAGGAACAGCCCGAGCGGCTCCTTCCCAGAAGGGCCAACCGGGCTCCTGGCCACCAGCTGCAGAGTGCAGGGAGGGCCCCCGCTGTCCCCGGGGGCCGGCTGCGCGCGTGGGAGAGCACTGCTCCAGCACGGACACGGCCCTGGGGAGGGGCAGGCAGCACCGCCATGGAATGCAAAGCCCCAGCCCCAGCGCAGGCTCCCACCTCCGGCCTTCCCAAGCATCAGGGCCAGCAAGACGCTGCCCTGGTCGTCTCGGAGTCCAGCACCAACGCTCCTTTCACCGCGGCCCTGAAAGCTGCTTCATGGCTGCAGATGCAGACGTTGGAGCGTTTGCAATGCTCCCGGTGGAAGCAACTGACGAGACATCTGCCGCATCCCTCTGGCCTCGCGGGCGCAGCCACAGCGGCAAGTGCTGCCAGGGACCAGCTCAGCGGCACACCAGGAGCCTGGGAGAGCCGCCCCAGCAAAGCCTGCCCCAGAGCAGCTCCAGGGCCACGCTCACTCGCAGGGGAGGTGGCCTCACGAGCCACGGCTTGACGGGTGCCCGCAGGTTACAGCTGGAGGAGTCGTATCACAGCCCGTGAGTGTGCCGAGCGTACCGCCGTACTGCCGAGTCCCGTGTGCCAAGCGGGCAGCAGGACACCTCTACTCTAACACGGAGCAGATCCTTGGAGGCACAGCCGGAGCGACTCATGTGAGGGCTGACAGGAAGGCACGGTCCCGCAGCCTAGCCTCCCCATGGCAATTGCCGTTGCCGTGAGAAGGAGGCCCCACAGCACGGGGGGGTCCCTAGAAAAGTGCTTTATTCAAGTACAGAGAGGAGCGGTTGCACCACGAGTCCACACGCGCACCGGGCTGGGCCCCTGTGCCTGGCCCCTTGCAGTCCCTCACGCGCTCTCAGTCTCTCCCTGACCGGCACACAGACACGGCTCAGTCTCGTGTCCTCGGCTCTTGGCCAGCACCGCCAGCCAGCACCCGCAGCGGCCTGCGCAACGGCACCGCTATTCCGTGACCTCAGGGACAACGCTCACCAGCAACGTGTCATAGCCGCGCCGCACCAGCAAGGCCAGGCTCTGCTGCGTCCGTACTGCCTCGTACACATCCTCTGCACGGCGTGATGCCTGCCCATTGATCTCCAGCACCACGTCACCTGCCTTCATCCCTGCCCTGCGGGGAGAAGGACAACAGGAACACAGCAGGTGAAGCAGATGCTCGGCTTCATCTTCCCAAAAGGCAGGGGAGCCAGGCACTGCAGGGGGCTGGGGCTGCTGCACCAGGCCACACACGCACGTCAAGCCTGGGCAAGGGTCCCCAGTCAGCTTCTGCTGCAAACTGACCCTTGTGAGGCCCAAGCTCTGCTGCTCTGGAGGAAACCACTCGGAGCTAAATACATCCCATCCCTCGTAGCTGCTCTCCCACGCCGCCCCCCAAGGCCCAGGGCAGCACTTACTGATGGGCTGGGGAGCCGATGATCACCTTGTGGATTAGCACTCCATAGGAGACATCAGGGAAGCTGGGGTCACGCAGCTTCAGCTCTGCCAGGATGCTGCAGAGGGAAAATCCACATCATGGTAAGGAGCTGGGAGGCAGAGCAGGGCTCCGACCCCGCCACGGCTGCACAAGCTTGGAGATCACAGCGCAGAACCTCTCCTTCTGCACCCCTGCATGCTGCGAAGCACAAGCGACCAGCTGCAAACCCCTTGGGCACTCAGAGACCACCACCTTCCTGTCAAAAACTAGAGGGCAAAAGTCCTGACGGCTCCACGGAGAGCTGGAAACTACCGGAGTAGCTGCCAGCTGGATTACAGCTGCTGGTGATGCACGTCCCTTGTCTGAGCAGCCCCACGTCAGATCGCCTTCCTGGCGTCAGGTCCACCCCTCCCCTGCGGCAGTTTCACTCCTCTGCCTTTGGCAGGCAGACACAGAACAAGAGCCGTGCCCCTCTTTTTGCCAGATGTATCAAGCAGAGGTATACTTGCATCTCTCCTCCCAAGTATGTAGACTAAACAATCCCAGTTCCTCCAATCTTCCTCCAGATGAGGTTTTCTAAACCTAGCTTAAACTCTGCGCCTCTCACTGCTCCTCTTTGGACTCTCTCCAACAGCTCCTCTCCCCTCCCGAAAGCGTCCAGAACTAGACACAGTGCTCCAGCTGGATCTCACCAGAGTGGCAGGACCGTGCAAAGCGTGAACAGCATTCTTCCCTCAAACACTGTGCATCAGCTCTGATCCACTACAGCCCCAGAAATTCCCGCAGTCACTCTGCCCAGCTCCTTGCTCCTCATCAGGTACCTGTTCAGCCAGCTACGGCTTCCCACTTTGCACTGGTCCTTGCTGAATTCTACGGGACTTTTTCATAGACTTCTGCAAGCTGCCTCTTGATTTCACAGGACAACAGTGTGGCTGAGGTTGGAAGGGACCTCTTGAGCCTGTCTCGCCCAACCTCCCTGCTCAAGCAGGCTCAGCCAGAGCAGGGTGCGCAGGACCATGTCCAGTCAGGTTGCCTCTGGCCCTGGCACTGGGGACAGAACCACCCATTTGATGGTGTCTGCACGTGTACCAAGTCAAGCCTGACACGGAACAATACACGCCCTTAAGCGGGTCTGTACAAACAGAGTAAACGTGTGATTTTGTGATTTTAGGCTACACAGCACTAAGGATGGCTGCACCCTGTTGTGGGCCCCGGCTGGCTGATAAATCCCCACCCAGCTGCTCGGTCACTCCCACAGCAGGATGGGGCAGAGAACTGGAAGGGCAAAAGCAGGAAAACTTGTGGGCCTAGATAAAGATAGCTTAACACGTGAAGAAAGAAAGAAAAGAAAAAAAGGGAAGGAAAAAAAAAAGGAAAGTGATGCAAAGACACTCCCTGACCACCTCCCACCAGCAGCGCGACGCCCAGCCAATCCCCGAGTAATGGCTATTTGGAAAAGTTTAATTGCTGAGCACGTCACGCGTGGGCAGCTCAGGTCAGCTGTCCGGCTGTGTCCCCTCCCAGCCTCCTCCCTGGAGCACCAGTAAGAAACAGGGCAGGCCTTGGCGCCATGTCAGCACCGTTCAGCAACAGCTGGAACACCCGTGTGTCACCAACAGCTCTGGTCACAGGTCCGTATACGCAGCACCACCTGGGCTGCTGAGAAGAAAATTGCTCCATCCCAGCCAGGCCAAGCCCACAGGTCAGTCAGATGACGGGCCCACCACACCTGCACCCACAGGCCAGCTGCGGACGAGACAGTTCCACATGCCCATGGCCTCCAGCTGCCTGTCTGAAGAAGCTCCTGAGCTGCAACGCTGCATCTTTGCATTCGAAAGCCAGTAAGATTTTTCTTCTGTAAATTTTTCTAGTTGCTCACATGAACCCTTCAGCACCACCAAGTCCCATCATGCACTGAACCAAGAACCAGCCCATGTTTTGGACATCTGTCCGTAACAGCCCTGACCAGCAACACATCCCAGTAGCAGCTCCTTGTAGAACACACTCCCAATAATCAGCATCTCTCTCCTTTGCTGGTTTCAAAGCCCTTTGCTCAGTGCCTGCTTACTCCACACTGTATGACGACTGTGGAGGGCTGTGCTAGCCAGGGTCCTGCCTCTTCCCTGGGCTTTTTGTGGCCAGGGCGAGGGTACCTACGAGCTCCACCCCAGCTGAGCTCAAAGCCATTGCCACACCCCTGTTCCCTTCGGGAAGCAGAACAAAGGCCTGGTGTCTCGGGAAGCTCCTGCCTGCCAGACAATCTCTGCAGGATCCCGAGGAGCTTGTACCCAACGTGGAGCTTCTCCTTCCTGTGCTAGGGCAGGTGTCTAGGCTCCCAAATGAGCATGTTCAGACAGTGTAATCACCACATTCCAAGGCGAGCGATCCCTTCCCAGCAACCGGGCACAAACAAGACCTGCAGTCAGATGGTTTCTGCGGACCAGCTGCCAGACTGCTGGCTGGCTGCGCTGAAGCTGGACCCGCTTCCTAGGAGCCACGTCCCCAGCATTTCACGCTGCTTCCCTGACAGACTCTGTCCTCCACGCCCGCCCAGGGAAGCAGGAGGAGATTGGGCTCCCACAGCCCAGAGGTTTTGCCGGGTACCAGCACCATCTACTGGGCACGGCGGCAATGCCGACAGTGCTCCCCACCACCCCGCTGCCCTGAACCCCAGGAGGCACACAGCATCTGCTCCTCCCTTTGTGTCCCAGGCATGAACCCCAGAGACTGCCTGTGGTGTCCAGAGGTGCAGCCTGCAAACCCGGCGAACACACAAGAGCCACGAGAGCGTTAGCAAAGGCAGAGCACAGCCCTGAAGGGTGTTTCTGCCGAGCACGCTACAGTCAACCCCACGAGCATGCTGAGCCCCAAGAGCCACTTAAAGGTCTCTTGACAGACAGCTGCAAGAGAGACAGCTGCACCAGAGCAGACACCCTGCCCCTGAAAAGGAGAACTGCTCTCAGAGGTGAGAGCGCAGGTCCAGCACGCTCCTGACACGTGCACTTGCTGCACTTAGGAGGCCACTGGTAGGCGTTCAGGTACAGCTCCTGCAGCAACTCCGTGCCAGGGCTCGCAGCCCTGAGCGGAGCTCCGTGCAGGCCCGACGGGTGGTCCAGCCTTCAGCAGGGAACAGCTGCGGCTGCCGGCAGGGCACCCATCCCAGGGTGTCTGTTCGGCTGCCAAGGCCACAGGCACATCCTGGGGACCAGCTGAAGCAAGGGCAGCAGGTGATCCTTCGATCAGACCCAAGCAGGTTGTCTGTCTGCAGTCCTCTTTGCGTACAGGTGACACAACGCCCTTCCCAAGCCACAGGCACGAGGGTGAAGAGTCTCAGACACAGAAGTCGTCCTCTCCCCACTTGTCAGTGCTGTACTGGTCAGCACCACGACGACTTCTCTCCAGAGGCAGCACCCAGCCCTGCTCCTGAAACCCAGGAGCCCCACACCACCCTCTGTGGCAGCCACGCTGGGTGGGCCAACGCAGCCTGCTCTCCGACCTGCTCACCTCCTCCCTCCGTCGGCTCTGCTGCAGGCAAACTTGCCACTTCTCATTCTGAAAGTCCCATTTTCCAGAACTGTTTCTGCATCACAGAATTCACCTGGTAGATCCCTCCTCCCAGAGGACAGAAATTGCCCGGTTGTTTCATCACAACTTTCAGCTGGTACATTGCGCATCTATGAATTACACAACGTTTCTGGTGGCTCTTCGCTCACACTGTGCTGCAAGGGCTCTTTATCAAATCCCCTCAATGACAATTTACAGCCTGATCTGGCACTCTGCGGGGTAGGTTCAGGGACCTTTTATCTGCTTGCAGATTCTGCCACAAGTGTAGAAACTTGCAAGCTTTGAATTTACCCAACACAGCCTAGAGTCTAAACACAACACGAGCACAAAGAGATCTGAGAGCTTAAGCTGTGAAGACAATCCTCCCGAAAACAGGCACTCGCAGTCAGTTTGGAAGATCCCGTCACACAGCCGCCACGCCCCGACAGGACCGGCCCGTTGGCCCCCGACCTCGGAGCATGTACCTTGGTGTAAGAGTCAGCATCATCACCCCTATGTACCGGCGCTTTGTCTCTGCGTTGCCAAACCAGGAGCCTGTCGACAGAAAGGATATCAAATGACAAGGCTGAAAACAGACACGCACTCGAAACAGCGCTGGGCTGAGCCAGCCGAGCCACAAAGCCCACGCACCTCAAGGCAGACGCTGTACGCAGGGAGTAATTCTGATTCCCTACCAACAGCTTATTTGAGTTCCAGTCACCAGCTTGAGCTTTACAGGTTTAAATACTTTGCCTTCCTGCTTTTAGCTGTCATTTTTCCGACTGAGAATATCACTCCACAGTGTCAACATGAGAACCAGGCAGCAAGAGGCTGCATTAAATACGTCATCACAAGCACAGAGGAACAAAACCAGGCAACGCTCTACAGGGCTAAGCTAACCACCTGTGCTTTATGAGACAGCCGAATCCTGCACCTGTGTTTCCATTACTACACACCAGGCTAAGTAGCCCTCAGCTCCCAGGCCATCCCTTCCCTGTTTGAACACCAACAAATGGTCCACCGATTCTCCCGTATGTTGAAATCTAATCAAAAGTGGCAACGGATGGCAAAAAAAAAATCCTCACCTACCCCTGGGGACTGACGTGCAAGCTACCTGGAACACTGCAAAAGTCCTTTCTGCAGTAACGCATGCCTGCGTCCTCCTTGCAGTTTGCTAGGTCCCTCAGGGCAGGAAGCAGCAGCACAGCTTTCTCATGGCAGAGGGCAGTTTCATGCCCAATGGGAGGATCTCCCTGCGCCCAAAGGCTCTTTCTCCTGCTCGGCTTGCCCCGCTCTCAGAAGGGCCTGCAGCCCGGCTGAGCCAGAGCTCCCCTCTGTCGTGCTCCTCCTCACCTCCTTCCACAACACCCGACCAGAGAGGCGCCCAACTCACTTTTGCGCTGCTCCTCCTTTTGCAGGAACTTCCGCAGCCGGTCTGAGGGGATGGCAAAAGAGATGCCTGACGTCACCTTCATAGTGTTCACCCCAATCACTTCGCCATCCTGCGGGGGAAAGGGCTGTGCTATCCACCCTGCATCCTCGTGGAGAGGAGGGAACTACGGCGCAAGCCTGGGTCCCGCCTGCACGCCCACCCCTCCCCAGCCCGCCCGACCCTGCTGAGGCTGGGCAGGGACCGGTCCCAGGGGCCACAGCCCGTGCAGCCCCTCCCACTGCCCCGCCAGCACCAGCCACTCCGGCCTCACCAGGGCAGGGCCCGGCTCCGCCGCACCGGAGTCCCATCGGCTCAGGTTCCCTGAAACAGCTCCCACACCGGGCTGATCCCGCTCCTCCTCACGGGAGCCTGGAGCACGCACAGTCCCTCCCTGACAGCAGGTGCTCCCGCCAAGGGGCACCGACCAAAGGGCACGCGGCACGCCTCTGCCCCGGCCAGCGAGGGTGCGGGCAGGAGAACTCACCAAGTTGACGAGGGGGCCCCCGGAGTTCCCAAACTGCAGCAGAGGAGAGAGCAGAAAACAGGGCGTGAAAGAGATGTCCTCGCACGGCAGGACCCGCGGCAGGGAGGCAGAGCCCCGAGAAGAGGGTCAGGCCGAGAAACACAGCCAGCGCTGCGGCGACTGGCCAGAATCCCTTCGTCTCCCAGTGCTCTGCCTCCAGCCTCCTCTGGCCTCACGGCACCCGCAGCCCTTACCAGCTCCCCCCTCCCCAGAGAGCGCGGCCAGGGCGAGGTGCCAACCCAGCACGCACCGCATGCTCCCCTTACATCGATAGCAGCATCGGTCTGGATGTACTCCATGTCAGAGGCGGTCAGGCCCAGCTCCCGGCTGCCCCGCTGGGCGGAGCTGACGATGCCGGAGGTGATGGTGTTCTGCAGGGCGAACGGGCTGCCCATGGCCACCACGAACTCTCCCTGCCGCACCTCGGAGGAGCGCCCCAGCGGCAGGGTGGGCAGCGGGTGCTGGAAGAGAGGAGGACGGTGAGCGGACGGGAGGGCGCGAAGGGAGCGCCTCCACAAGCACGACGCACACCTTAGGCTTGATCTTGATGGTAGCGATGTCTGCAACCTGGTCCACGTCCTGCACCACAGCGTCATACTGCTCGCCGCTGGCCAGCTTCACCCGCACGCGCCGCCGG
>JAAGAY010133559.1:0-11368 GCA_011801015.1 Ardeotis arabs
GTTTTGTTTAGTGAGGGGGGGCTATGGTGGTAGCTTCTGGAAGAAGCTGCTAGAAGTTGTTCCCCTTTGTTCAGTGGGCTTGGCCGGGCCTAGGCCTCTCTGTCCTTATCTCAAACCCCGAGCCATTTTTCTTATATTATCTCCCCCTATTCTCTCGGAGGGTGGGGGGAGTGAGAGAGAGACTGCGTAGTCTGGTCCTGATCGGGGCTGAACGACGACAGTACCACAGAGAAGTGCCATTGTAGGCCGGAGACAGACAAAGTGGTGGCCACAAGGACAGAGGGACGGTGAGCGGTGCGAGCGCCCGCTGTCCCTGGATATACACACGGTGCTGTTGCTTGTCCCTTCTCTACTGGTATTTCCTTGTTTCTGCTCATAGTCTCTGTTACAATGAGCTGGTTGGCTCAGTGGATATTGAAATATTAAAAAAGAGTCTCTTAATTGTATCCATTTTGCTTATATCCATCTATTTCAGGTTGTTTATTCGCATAAGACAGGATGATGCTTGTAACGCTAGTGACGGAGCTCTTGCTGGCCTTCATCCCCTGTGTTGATTTAAAGCAATTGTATGATTTACTGCAAAACCTTCCCTATATCTCTCAAGTGTTTACGAATGGGTGAGCTCAGCTGAGATGTCTCAGCTCACAATTCACTAGCCACAACATAATTCAGAAAAGAAACTTCTGTTCTCAACGTACGATCTTCTTGCAGTGATACAACATCAAATTATTTCAGTTGTTGGTGATTGCTGCAATAAAGACCGGTGGCGTTGGTTAAGCTGTAGCTTCTCACTTTGCTTGAAGTGGACTCGCTGCAGTGAGTGGACATCACAGAATAGCAACCCCTGATGTGTAACTGCTGCTGAACAGGATGGCTCTGTGGAGGCAGAATGGGATGTTTACACATTGCCATTTCTTCCATGTCCTGCAGAAAAATCACTCACTTTAAATGAATCATAACCTGCCTACGATTTAGTTTTGCTTGCCTTGAACTTAATGTTTCCTCTTTCCCATCATTAATTTTTTTTTTAAGCAGACCTCCCTCGTCTGTATTCCGGCTCAGGCGTTGGTAAGCGTTAGCATCCTGGAGCAGGTGAGGTGCCAGTTAAACACACAGGGCCTGAACCTGCCTGTGCGCTTGGGAAGGCTGTGGAACTCGGTGAAGTTAAAGAGGATGATAAAACCACAGGGAGATGGAGATTTTCCCTGCACTTCTGTTTGGATTACTGGCTTGCTGACTTGCACGTATGATTAGGATAGCGCTCATTAAGAAAAGCAACTGCAGCTTGGGATCTGGAGGAATCATAGAATCATAGAATCTTAAGGTCAGAAGAGACCTCCAAGATCATCCAGTCCAACCGTCAACCTAACACCACCATGTCCACTAAACAGTGTCCTGAAGTGCCACATCTACACGTTCTTGGAACACCTCCAGGGATGGTGACTCCAGCACTTCCTTGGGCAGCCTGTTCCAGTGCCTGACCACTCTTTCAGTAAAGAAATTTTTCCTAATATCCAATCTAAACCTCCCCTGCCACAACTTGAGGCCATTTCCTCTCATCCTGTCACAAGTTACTTGGGAAAAGAGACCAACACCCACCTCCCTACAACCTCCCTTCACATAGTTGTAGAGAGCAATGAGGTCTCCCCTCAGCCTCCTCTTCTCCAGACTAAACAATCCCTCTGCAGACCCTTCCTACCCTCGAGCAGATCGACACTCCCACCCAGTTTGGTGTCAGCTGCAAACTTCCTGAGGGAGCACTGAATGGTGGTTTCCTGAACAAGAGCTTTAAACCTCATATGCCCTCCCCCCAATCCTAGTGTTCCCTGCTAAACATGTCTCAGCTAAAACTTCCGTGTCAGCCAAGACATCACCGCGCAGTTGGAAAAGCTAAGCAGGAGGCAGCAGTTTGAACCATGATGTCAACGAGGTGCCATCTGGACAAACGCTGCCCTTTCCTAGAAATCTAAAACCTGCAACAGGAGTCCATAGCTGTGTGGTTAAACGCTGATGTGGAGTGTTGGCCTCTGGTACAGGCTGGTAGCGAGGAAAGATGGCTAAACCACGATGCTTTCCCCATTCCCTGTGGGAGATTCAAGAGAGGCCTACATGAACCTAGCTGATACAGCAGTAAAATAAGGTCAGGAAAAGGACAAACACAGGTGCAGGAAAAGAAACTGTACTGAAAGGCAAGAAACGAAACTGGAATCGAGTAAGAATGAGGAAGTGGAAAGGATAAGGAAAAACTGGATGAGAGCATCAATAATCAATCAGAAGTAAGGATGATCAGGGCCAACAGCCAATCATAAACATGCATGCTCGGCGCGTGAACAAGGAAAAAATATATAATGAGAAGAAAAAGAACAATAAACGTCTCCATTGTCCCCCAAACAATGGAGTCCGTGTCTCATTCCCTTCAATTCCCTATGGGCAGGGTGCTCACGTTCGGTCCGAAAGCACGAGTAGGATGGGTTCAGAAGAGGCAAGTCTCTTCCAATAACTCCATACCTCTCAAGGCAGCTGTCGCCGTTAACTTGTTCATTAGCCAGAGTCAAATCACATAGACCTGGGGCCTCAGACCTGGATTTTTAATCCTGATGATGAAATTGGTTATTTATGGAAAAAAATAGCTTATTTTCATATAATGGAATCTCTGCATCACTGCAGAGAGCACAACAATGTCAGCAAAGTGTGATTTACCTCATGGAAGAAGTCAGTATCGTTAGTCAAGACTTGATGGCTCTTTAAACAGCAGATTAGACTTCCAAATTTTCAGCAAAGGCTATTTTTGGGCAGAGATTGGAATAATCCTGCTTGGTTGGGATGCCTCAGCGTGCTGGACTGGGAGCACAAGGTACAAGTTGATCTCGCTCCTCAAATTCACGACATGTGGGTTTGAATAATAAATGGTTTTCCTTCCTAGGGTAAAGACACTGAGTTTTTCAGTCTTGGCATCAGTTGGACTGCAAGAAATTGTTTTGTTTTTGACGCTTTGCTAAGGAACATGGCAAAGTGGTTACCTGACCTGTGCTGGTGAACTGGGAGGGAGATGGATCTTGGAGGAGCCGAGTGTCCTCTGGACCAGTCTGCCATCTGCAGGCCATCACTCCCCATGCTGGAGAGGCGTAGAGCCAGGCTTTGGGGTGTCTTTGCTTCTCCAGAAATGATTGCTTGTAACAACGGGGTTGTTTTCTAGGTAAATATTGCGTGATAAATCTGATTTGTTTGCATGTGATCCTATGAATAGTCCCCTCCGTTCTGAAAAAAAAAGAGCAAGGATGGCAGAGATAAGCCACCCTTCTTAGCTGCACTCTGAAGGTTAATGAATAATTGCTTTTTATTTTATTATCTCTTGTTCAGCTTTGTAAATAAACAGGTTTGTGCTTAGAAATGGAACATCTCATGTGACAGTCAAATTCTGTCCATCCTCAGTCTGTTAAATCTTTACTAACTCTGTATGGTGGTGGTACCAGGATTGCGTTCATCTCCTGTTTAAGGTTAAAAGTTTCGCTGAGAAGAGGATACATGGACATGACAACCAGGTAGCTTTCCAAGCATCCCAAAGATTGTTGGTTTTGTAGTCCACAAATGGATAGAGGATGCACGAAGCTGTTGGGCTTCTACACAGCAGACCCAGGCTGCTCCTCCTTCACAGAGGTCGTCATTCCCACCAACCTCTGTCCAAAAAAATTCGGCACACTCAACAAAATTCAGTAAAAGTGTGATTTTTTTTGGACAGTAGTAACTAAGCTAGACTAGTGATTCCACTGTTGGCTATATCTTCTATTTCTCTTGCTTAAATATACCTGTTGTTACCTTTATAATGCCCAGGTATTTGAAAGAGATATGATCTGTGCTTTCCTTAGCTGATTCTTAACCATTTATAAGAAATCTTAACCAATTTCTTCCTTTGGGAGGGAATTTACTGTAGGTAAATTACTGATCAATTTCCAGTTTTCAAAGATACAATGAAATTTTGTGTATAAAGTGAAATGTTTGGTGTGTACCACATAATCTTTAAATCATTTTTTGTCTTTGTTTTAGGTCTTCCTGAACAATACTACAGCCTCACTTGGTTCCTTAGCCCTATCCTGGGCTTGATCTTCACTCCGCTTATAGGTTCGGCTAGTGACCGCTGCACACTGAGCTGGGGCCGCCGGCGGCCTTTTATTCTTGCCCTCTGCGTTGGTGTCCTCTTTGGAGTTGCACTTTTCCTTAACGGCTCTGTTATAGGTAAATAATGAGGAAATCATCTCCTGCTAACATATATCATAGAATCACAGAATGGTTTGGGTTGGAAGGGACCTTCAAAGGTCATCTAGTCCAACCCCCCTGCAAGGAGCAGGGACATCTCCAACCAGATCAGGTTGCTCACAGCCCCGTCCAACCTGGCCTTGAACATTTCCAGGGATGGGGCATCCACCACCTCTCTGGGCAACGTGGGCCAGTGTTCTACCACCCTCAGGGTAAAAAATTTCTTCCTAGTATCTAATCTAAATCTACCTCCCTCTATTTTGAAACCATTGCCCCTAGTCCTGTCACAAAAGACCCTGGTGAAGAGTCTCTCCCCATCTTTCCTGTACCCTTGAGGTACTGGAAGGCCGCTATCAGGTCTCCGTGGAGCCTCCTCTTCTCCAGGCTGAACAGCCCCAACTCTCTCTATGCTTCAAGATTTTTATGTAGGAAGTAAAGATAACGATACATAGTTGATTTAACTTACGTTTAGTGTTAAAATCTCTGCAACCCTGCATTTGAGCTATCCATCTCGCGTGGTTTTATTCATATTTGGAAGTTACGGTGCCGTGCTGAGCATTGTGCGGTCACAGCTGAAGCCGTTAATACGGTGTTATTGATACAATGGCTGCCAGCAGAATGTTTGCAGTCACTGAGACCAGTTTGGTCCCTTGACATGGGAAAATTGTAGCAACCTGTTCACAGGGAAATGTTTCCTGTTGTGATCCGTTTTCCCTTTAATGCATATCTGGCAACACATCCTGTTTCCAGCATTATTTCAAAAATTATCTTTTCACTTTTTCTTGTGCTTTTCTTAGACCTGGTATTGAAAAAGTCCAGAACACAGTTAATATTTGTTTATCAAAAACTATGTGGGAAAATAATTTTTCCTGAGCCCCCATCAAAGCTGGTAAAAATAGTTTCCCTTGAACATAGTTTATTACCAAACTTAATCTACAATCTCCAATCTCTTTGTAAATTTAGTGTAGGAGAGGTGACAGCAAGTACGTTTGGGGAAGTGTTTACATCATGGTTGTACTGATGCAAATGAAAGGAACTTAGCACCTAATAATATCCTCTTGGCTCTCACTCTTTTTTTTTTTTTTTTGTTAGATACAGCTCTATTGTGAAAAAAGTTTTACTAATTGAGGGAAATGAGTGGAACGTTACCTTGGCTCAGCAGATTAGCTTTTTACAGCCAGATTGGGATGCCATTTTTTTTCAGTTTTCTGCAAGCTGCAGTGGACAAGCTGTTCAGATGAATGACATTTAGCTGATGTGTTTTTAATTTACCCAAGCAATAAATACTAATTTTTCAATTGCTATCATACAGTATCTATTGTACTTGGTTGTGTCACCAAAACTTATTCCTCCTCATCCAGATGGATGCAAAATGTTAGACTGCAGCCCTCTTGCAAGATTTTAATTGATAGAAAGCCTTTATCAGCACCACAGTGATTAGGTCAGTAGCTATTGATACTGGCAAAGCTCATACGCGGTTTATAGGTTTATTTGGAAGTATCTCACCTTCTAGTAAATCAGCAGAAAATACTCTCTTTGATTTTTCTCTAATCTTTGTTACACAATGATAGAGTCTATTGCATAGCTTTCTAGAAAAGCTGTGCTTCCCAGATACTCCAGTGCAATGAAACGCGTTTAAAACATGGAACTTGTTGAAATGCTCTGCAAAAGTGAGCTGTGTCTTTATACATCCGTTCCTGGGACATGGTTGTGGTAGATTTTGAACTAATAATCTCTTCTGAAAAGCACTGTAAACACCACTGTGCCTCTCCCAAGGGAGCCTGGAGCAAACTCAGCTGAAGTGAGAGCCATTCCGTGGTCTCCTCTAGACCCGTTCCATGCTAGAAGACAGAGATTTGCCGCTAACATTCAATTTACATCAGCATGAGACAGCGCTTGATCTACTATGTAGAGCAGATACACAGTACGACAAAGCAATATTAGTCTCTCTTTATCTGAACTTTTTGAAATTATGGCTTGTGTCACTTTTCAGAGAGAAAAGTTGCTTACCAGTTGCTTACCAGTCTCTCACAAAAGGAGATATCTAGCAGTTTGCAGAAAAAGGCCTCATTTCTAACTGGCTTTTCTTCTAGATGGACCCTGTACACTTTCATTGTCTGTCTTCTTCCCATTTTATGTTCACACTTTCCTGTCGTTAGTCTTCAGGTACTTACAGTCCTCATTTTCAATTTGGGGTAGGTAAAAACTGAGGTGGTCATTGTATGGTACCCCTTGGACATAACCTGGCACTAGGAGTCGTAGGGAGGGGAAGAAGGAGCACAAAAGCATGCTAAAAACAGAGAGGTTCACCAGTCCTGATATTAATACAACCATAGCCCAGGAGAACAGCTGTGTGTAGATCTTATTCAACTCTTGTTCTCTCTGCTGCGTGCCCCGTTCAGGTTTCCAGCAAATCTAAAGCGCTGACACCGCTGGTGTTTTCTGCTGTAGATTCAGCCGAGCGTGGAAGACATACAGACTTCTTCAGCATTCCCAGGACTTGGTATAAATGAGGATTGAATATGCAGGAATCCCAGCACTTGAGATTTAGAAGATTTTGGTGGCTTAGCCAGTTCATCTCTTTCCACAGTCATTTTCATCAGTTACACTAATGGTTTTATCAGTCTTGCATGTGTAACATCTAAATCTCTCTGATTAGAGTAATTAATGCTTTTGTGAGTGATCATTTCATGAAAAATTTTCCAGCTATATACTAATGCTGCCTTTCTACTCTGGAGACAAAAAACATTTCATCCCATGCTATCAACAGACACTGACTGATGGTTTTTACCACGCAAAATACTTTGATGTTGCTTCATCTTTGAAAGTTTTGCTTATGGAATCATAGAGTGGTTTGGGTTGGAAGGGACCTTCAAAGGCCATCCAGTCCAACCCCCCTGCAAGGAGCAGGGACATCTCCAACCAGATCAGGTTGCTCAGAGCCTCATCCAACCTGGCCTTGAACGTTTCCAGGGATGGGGCATCCACCACCTCTCTGGGCAACCTGCTCCAGTGTTCTAGATCACTTATAAAAGTGATGTAGAGAATTTGAATGTTTAAGGAACCATTCCTTAATGTGGGTTAAATTTCATTTTATCCTGTTGTGCTGCAAGCGTTGCATGCTGGGCCCCGTGTCAGGAGTGCTGTCGGCAGTGCAGTTACCTGGGTTTGTAACTGCTAGATGAGGTTTGGCAGTTTGGTTTTGAATGCTCTCTCTCACCGTGGCTGTCTTTTATAAAAACCACCTTCGGCATTTGAAGGAAAATACACACGAGGAACGTGAAATAATATCCAATGCTCTCAAAGGTTTAAGAGATAGTTTAAAAATAACATTTTGAAAAATAAATGTCAGTCTAACAACTGTAAAAACATAATCTTTGTCCCAGACCTTCCATGAAGCTGTGCCAAAGAGTTGAAACTGCCATTTTGCTCTACAAAGGAATGTTTCCCATGGGTGTGTTGGCCACCTTTCTCTTAAAAAGTTAAACTTCCTCTTAATAGTTATCCCTTTTTGAATGACATGCCCAGATTCCTTTCTGTTTTATCTCAGGTCTGGCTATTGGTGATGTCCCGGACAAGCAGCCCATTGGTATCGTTCTCACGGTGCTTGGTGTCGTGGTGTTGGACTTCTGCGCTGATGCGACAGAGGGGCCAATTCGGGCCTACTTGTTGGATGTGGTGGACAGTGAAGAACAAGACATGGCCCTTAACATCCATGCGTTTTCAGCTGGTATGGAGTTAGTTGATGTGTTTTTGGCAGCTGTCAAGTCTTCCTTCTGACCAAGTTGTGACTGAATTGATTTTTCCCGAACTCATTTCTCATTTTTTTCTCTTCCACAGGTCTTGGAGGTGCAATTGGTTATATGTTAGGAGGGCTGGACTGGACACAGACCTTCTTGGGTGGTATTTTTAAATCTCAAGAGCAAGTCCTTTTTTTCTTTGCAGCCATTATTTTCTCTGTCTCCGTTGCTCTCCACCTTTTTAGCATTGAAGAAGAGCAATATAACCCTCAGCAGGACAGGATTGACGAGGAAGGAGACACACTCTCCAGTGTCAAATTCAGTGGTAGTCTCCCCCCTCTGAATCGACTGAATGTAATTAGCGAGGAAGAGCCGTACGGAGCCTCTATGTTCCACGACGAGGTTCAGTCAGAGCATGATCTCAATATGGAGTTCCTTGAGGTGAACATTGTAAGAAGTAAGAGCGACTCAGTTCTGCACATGCCCGATGCTACATTGGAAATTGAATCGGAGCTGCTTTTTCTGCATGACATCGAACCCTCCATTTTTCAGGATGCTTCTTATCCAAACACTCCACACAACACAAGCCAAGAGATCATGAAGTCCAAACTCAACCACCTGTCTGCTTTCCTCAGGGACAATGAGAAAGAGGAGGAAATGTTGCTTGATAATCACTTAAATGAAGATAAAGTCCCAAACGAGAACGGCTCCCTACCAAAAGAGTTCCTCAATGGACACGCTAGAATAGGCATGAAGCAATCTAGTACTTCAAACTCCATGCGAAGGCGGAGGCACATGTTCTACCGTCAGCCATCTTACACCTTCTCGTACTACGGCAAAATAGGCTCTCACCGCTATCGCTTTCGTCGAGCCAATGCCATCGTCTTGATAAAGTCCTCACGCAGCATGAATGATATCTACGACATGCAGAAGCGGCAGCGGCAGAGGTACAGGCACAGGAATCAGAGCGGCACAACGAATTCAAGTGGAGACACAGAGAGCGAAGAGGGGGAGACTGAAACCACTGTCAGACTCTTGTGGTTGTCCATGCTAAAGATGCCAAAGGAGCTGCTGAGACTGTGTGTCTGTCACCTCTTAACTTGGTTTTCCATCATTGCTGAAGCCGTGTTCTATACAGATTTCATGGGCCAGGTCATCTTTCAGGGTGATCCGAAGGTAAGAGAACAGTTACCGTTGGCAGACCTGCTTATAATTACTCGTTTCTGAGATGTGCTCGTGACAAGAAAACGACTTTGCCTTTTTGTTTGTTGCAGGCCCCTTCCAACTCAACGGAGTTACATGCCTACAACGCTGGAGTTCAGATGGGATGCTGGGGACTGGTAATTTATGCTGCTACTGCTGCCGTTTGTTCAGGTAGGAGACCAACTACAGGCAGTTTAGGCCTGGAATACCGACTCTGAAATTGAGAGCTTTTGCCAAACTTAAATTCTGCCTTTTGCGGCACGTGTGCGGGCACGTCTGCACAGATCGGTACCGTGGGGACTGTCTCTGTCAAACTGCAGTTCACGTGGGCAGCTGGTTTCTGAACACAAACTGAAATGTGGCTATAAACATCAATTATCTGATCACTGTGTTGAGAGGATGTGCTTACATGAGAAACAGAATCTCCTCTGTGCTCAGAGTGTACCTGCATCGATAAAGCTCATAAATAGGTAAAATTAATGAATGGACTGAGTAGACCATGATATGTTTGAGTCTCAGAGCATTTTGTTCTGCCTCAGACTGGTTTGGGCAAGTCTCTGAGCCTGTTTGTTCCTTGGTTTAGAATCACAGAATGGTTTGGGTTGGAAGGGACTTTCAAAGGCCATCCAGTCCAACCCCCCTGCAAGGAGCAGGGGCATCTCCAACCAGATCAGGTTGCTCACAGCCCCGTCCAACCTGGCCTTGAATGTTTCCAGGGATGGGGCATCAATCACCTCTCTGGGCAACCTGGGACAGTGTTCCACCACCCTCAGGGTAAAAAATTTCTTCCTTATGTCTAATCTAAATCTACCTCCCTCTATCTTAAAACCATTACCCCTTGTCCTATCACAACAGGCCCTGCTGAAGAGTCTCTCCCCATCTTTCCTGTAGGCCCCCTTGAGGTACTGGAAGGCCCGGAGCCTCCTCTTCTCCAGGCTGAACAGCCCCAACTCTCTCAGCCTGTCCTCATAGGAGGGGTGCTCCAGCCCTCTCAGCATCTTCATGGCTTTCTCTGGACCCTCTCCAACTTGTCCATGTCCTTCTTATGTTGGGGGCTCCAGAGCTGGACACAGTACTGCAGGTGGGGTCTCACCAGGGCAGAGTAGAGGGGCAGAATCCCCTCCCTCGACCTGCTGGCCACGCTCCTCTTGATGCAGCCCAGGATGCAGCTCATGTTGAGCTTCTCGTCCACCAGCACTCCCAAGTCCTTCTCCTCAGGGCTGCTCTCCATCCATTCTCCACCCAGCCTGTATTTGTGCCTGGGATTGCCCCCACCCATGTGCAGGACTTGGCACTTGGCCTGGTTGAACTTCATGAGGTTGGCACGGGCCCACCTCTCCAGCCTGTTTCTCGAGTAGCGCTACATCCTTTCCCCGGCGAGGACTGGGCTGTGCTGCTAAGACAAGCCAAACATGCAGTGAGTGTCTGAGTCCTAAATGTCATATTGAGCTGTTACGGCCACATCAAAAACTTCACCAGCTAAACTGATATTTACGATTTATTCTTGATCTCCGCAGCCTTGTTGCAGAAATACTTGGACAACTATGACCTTAGTATAAAAGTGATCTACATCCTGGGCACGCTGGGTTTTTCTCTTGGCACTGCGGTGATGGCGATGTTCCCCAACGTGTACGTCACCATGATAATGATCAGCACCATGGGAATTGTCTCTATGAGTATCTCCTACTGCCCCTACGCGCTTTTGGGACAATACCACGACATTAAACAGGTGCGTGGAATATTTTGAATATTTTCATCATGGCAGAGCGTTCGCATTTCTCTGAAGATCGTGGTGGCAAAATGGATTTATTAAATCCCGTTCTTCGAGATAGCTGCTTTGTTGGGATGCATGCCAAAGCACAGATTGATCCTTGATAGCAAATAGCAAGAGCTGCCGTGTAAATCGGGTGCCGTTAGCATCGGGTTGCCCCAGTGGGGTCACGGTTGGTAGATATGGTAGATGAGGAGAGATGAAATAATTCTTGGAGTATTTATTATGTACCTGGTTGTTACTGCTGTGCCTGATGTGTTACGTTAGCGTTACTCAGGGTCTTCACAGTCAGATAGTGAGGTGAGTCTGGAAACGCAGCTAGAGGTTTGGGGAGACGTAAGGCAAACCGATTCTGCTGGCAACAAGGACAGATTTCCATTCCACTTCTTAGTACTGTTCC
>JAAGAY010133560.1:0-21078 GCA_011801015.1 Ardeotis arabs
CCTTTCTGGGAAGCATTGTACTATGCTGGCAGCCTGCCATGCTCACGTCTGCCTCCCACTTCATCCCCGTCTGCCATTGTTTCCAATCAGTTTAGGAAACAGCGCTGAGAACAATTAGAAAAGATAACGAGGAAGAATTACATAATTACAGGCCACCGCATCCAAAGCATTTTCGCAGGCTGAGCTCTGCCTGAGGGAGGGAGAGGGACTTAATCACACTCTGTCTTTGCCTTAACTTGACTTTCTTACCATCATCATCACAAGATACCTGGAGAGAAGTCCCTTCTGTAGCTGGACTCTGCAAGCTGCCACAAAAAAAAAAGGTTTCACCCAAAAAGATATTTGTCCTGGGCTTGGGAGAGAGGAATATATTTCTTTCTCCCATGCCTTATCTGTCTGGGGGAGGTTTCAGACTCAGCCCTGCCCAGCTGTCTCCCTGGATCACATCTGAGCAGCAGACTTCACCAGCAGCAAGAAGGAAGATGCTCAAGGAATTCATCTGCTCTTGAGGTCCCCAGTGAGGCTTATGCAATAGTCCCCAGCTAAGCGAGGCTCCAATGTGCCAGCAGAAAGATACCACGAAACAGCAAGCAAGCGAAGACACCGAGAGCAGCTCTGCACACTGGAACAAATCTGTGCCCACAGCATGTGTGCTCCCTTACCAAAACCCCAGTCCCTCCCACCAGACCGCCTCGCTGTGAGGAGCTGCAGTTCTGGTTGTGTGCACACATCTGGAAACATTCAAGGCCAGGTTGGAGAGGGCTCTGAGCAACCTGATCTAGTTGAAGATGTCCCTGCTCCTTGCAAGGGGGTTGAACTGGATGACCATTAAAGGTCACTTCCAACCCAAACTATTCCATGATTCTATGCATAGCTAACACAGCCTCTACCCCTGAGGTCTCCTCTACCCCTCCCACCAAAGTCCTGCTTGATATTTAACCTGTGTGGCCTAGGCCACTCATTTCAGGTTTTTTCCAAATTACCTGCTCAGCACTGCTGTGACACCCGAGTCCAGTTTTCTCCAGGTGGCTCGGAGGTGAAGCAAGGAAATCCAGCGCTGAATGGCTGCTGTTTGCGTTGCTAAACACCTGCCTAATTTCACCTATCCGATTCCCTCATCCCTCCCTGTACAATAGGTTCACCACCTGCCACCTCTTGCATTAGAGCTACCAGAGAACACAACACCAGGAAAGGAGACATTTACCCAGGAGAACACTGTCTTGAATGCTTTTCTTTGGAGGATTTCAAAGCAATTCTCCTATCATCATCCTTGTGTGGCTGGAGGCAGGGACTGCTATGTGAACTGATATTTGATCTGGCTTCAGAGAAGCTCTGAACTCACTGCATCTTCCTTGCCATACACGCCGGGGCTGATTTGCTGCTCAGCCGTTATTTCTGGAAGCAGAGAAGCATCTTCAAATTTAAGAATCCACTTATTTGGCCGGAAGCGACTCTTAACAAACATCAGAGTAATTAAAAATCTCCCAAAAGCATGAGATCTGGGAAATGCCTTTGATATTTGCTCTGACTATGAACGTTCTCTCATCCTGACTCAGTGTGTCACAGATGTTAACTGTGAATTCCCCTTCATTCCTTAACCTCCTGAGCTCAGCAAATCCACCGTTACCAGGTCCTTCCTGATCTAGGTGTAATTCAGAGCTTTTGAAATTAAACCCCTTTTGTGACACCTTTGATTGAGATGTTCCTGCAGAAGGACTCTAGGGCTTCTCCGTTCCCTTTTAAGATGCAATGAAAGTGAGAAACTGTCCAAGTTTTGCAGTAGGGCTTGAAATTTGAAAATCGGGTGTGGGAAACAATGCACAATGCGTGGATGTACAGGCGTTCACACAATCCTGGAATAGGAGCAGAAGGGCTGAAGCACTGGCTTCTTGGAGGTTCCTTCTCCAATTTGGCTGATGGCCTCCTACACTCCTCACTTATCAGGTCTTGCTGGGCAGGTGAAGCATTAAGAGATGGTTGTACAAAAACACCCATTCTGTCATTTAAAATAAATCAGAAAGTGCAACCCAAGCGTGGGGAATTACACAGTCAAGTAACACAGACATTTCCAAATTAATCCATCTGAGATTCATCATCACAGTGAATATTCAGACTTGGGTTCATATCACATAAGTTTAAGGTAAATTTAAGGGACATTATCCAGCCTGTTTTGCTACATTCCTATCCTGAAACAAGGCTTGAGTAGTCACACAAGTTTGGAGATACTGATAGGAAGATCTTCAGAACAGAACTGAATGGACACCCTGTGTCTAGGGTTCCCCAGGGCCACTCCAGATGCAGTAACGTACCCAAGCTCTTGCAGGGAGAGGTTTCACATGCAAAATTTGAAGCATTTGGGATGGGTCTGGGAAAGAGCCAGGGGACTTCCCAAGGAGGGGACAAAAGCAAAAGTGGATAAAACATCCACACAAGGAGGGGTCTGTGTTTATGAATATGCCTCTGTGACTGAAAAGAAAACACAAAACAAAACAAACCAGGAGGATGGTAAAAATAAAAAAAAAAAATAAAAAAAAATTAATGTATGAAACATGGGCTGAATGATCTATAAAGAAAATGCTCCTCAAAGCTTTGCACCAGTTGTCAACAGCTCTTCAACACAGCTGCATAATAACAACTATCACAGGGGCAGGGTTTTTTGCATGCACTTGAGCAAAATGAAAGCCCCTCTCCCAAGGTAGGGAGCCCAGGGAGGCGTGGGGGAAGGAGGAGGGGGTCCATTTGAGTCTCTCAGAAGCACTCCTTGTGGCACTCACTTGATTTCCCATTGTTCAAAAAATGGCTTCCCATCATTACCACCATTCCCAAGAGTAGGGAGGTGATGGAAATAGGGTCAGTCGATTAGATTAAAGCCCCAGGGAGGGACCTCCCTGGTGCAGAGCCCTTCAGATGCTAAGAGCATCCCAGTCAGGTGCCTTCGGGAGGAGGATTTCCCTGGGATATTCTCCACTGCTCGTGTTGGTGACCAGCACGCTGCCAACATTGTGACTCTTCAGGGTCCATCCAGACCCCACTCTACTGGGATGCCTACAAGCTCTGCCCTGTTGCTGGACCATCCGGGAGGGGCTTCCACTTGAACAACCCTCCCTGAGCTGAGCAGTTCCTCTTGGTGCCTTCTTGGTCCCAAGGCCCTGTCTGCACCGCATCACCCCAGGAGAGCAAATCTCCAACAAAACCACAGCAAAAAGAAGCGTTGGAGGGGGGGAGAGGAGGGAAAAATGGTTTCAAAACCTGGACACATCAAGAAACTGTTTCCATGGCAACCTATAGTTCCTACAGCAGCTCAAGCCTGTTTTAATCAGTGGCAGCATTTGCCAATAAAGTCTGCTGGGGTCTGCACTTCCTTCCTACGTATCTGCAGCGGGATGGATGGGGCCATGTATCCCCAGAGGCAGCGGACACCTTTGGGAAATGATGGCAATTATTTTTTCCACGGGATTTTGATAGCTGGAGCCAAGCTGCCGTGATACCTACCCCATGCCATGGATGGGGTCCAGGGCAGTGCTCTGGGCACACACACCTCTGCAACCATCTTTACACTCACTTCCCTTTCTAGAAAATCTCAATTCAAGCAGCTCCACAGCCTCCTCAATTTGCTGTCAGCAAGCTTAGCCCTTGGTGGCTTGCAAAGATGCCCCCAAAACCCATGAGCTGCCAGTGCTGCCGGCAGACATCAAACCACAGTGGAGGTAGGAGCAGCAGGAAAGGTCTGGAGGCAGCTGTGGTGGTCAGCACCATACGATGCATCAACAGGGCTGCGCGGAGGTGACACATGAAGGAGGTGAACAGCTCAGTCCTTGACAGTATCATAGAATCTTTAAGGTTGGAAAAGATCTCTGAAATCATCAAGTCCAACTGTCAACCTAACACCACCATGCCTACTAAACCATATTCTGAAGTGCCACGTCTACACGCTCTTTGAACACCTCCAGGGATGGCGACTCCACCACATCCTTGGACAGCCTGTTCCAGTGCCTTGATCACTCTTTCAGTAAAGACGTGTTTCCTAACATCCAGTCTAAACCTCCCCTGCTGGAACTTAAGGCCATTTCCCCTTGTCCTAGAGACACAGGGGATCTTGTTTTTTTTAAAAAAACGGTTATTTCTACTGGTCTAGTGCAAGTGCACTTTGTTCTTTGCTACCTGGAGCCTGCAAGGTGGCAAACAGCAAGATGATACCCCATGGAGGTTTTCATGTTGTTTATAAAGTTGCTATTTCTAAGGAGTCCAAAAAGAAAATGTTTAAATTCCAGTTTGGTTCAACTCCAGAACAGCAGGTCTTGTTTAGATGGCTTAAATCAGCTTCCAGTTCAAGTTCACCTCAACTCCCCAGGGATTTCACATTGCAAAATTAAATAATGTAACCCAGGCAATCAAAACTGCCCAATGCCCTTGGCCTCAGAGCTCAAGCAGCTCTGCGAAAAAAGTCCTCGAGCAGAAAGTGTCGTGGATCTGTGTTAAAAATCTTCATTCTCACTATTTATACAGCATCTGTCACATTAGGATCTAGATTAAAATTGGACAGAGATTTTGACTTGTGTACAGTTGTCATCAATCAATGGAGGGTAAGCATTACCCACATCAAAAAAAAAAAAAGGTCTCAACAGTTTTGAAAACTTTGAGTAGTTTCTTTGTAAAATTCCAAAATTTATGATGTTGATAATTTTTGAAGGAATTTTTAACGGATTTTTAAAATTACAGAAATTAGCAAAAAAGAAAGTGAGGAAAAAATATTTTGTTAAGCTTCAGGTATTTAACTGGGCCCAGCGTTACAGCAGCACATTCTTTCATTGCTTTTTTAAATGCACATATTTCACCAGAAAACTGGAAGAAAATGTTTTAGGTCAATCAAAACATTTTTCAATGTGTCTTTGCTTTCAGCCAGTGAACCTAAAATGAATTATTTGTACATGTTTAGCCCTGATCCATGACTAGAACTTCTCCAGTAATTCAAATAAACACAAATTGACAGTAATCTCACTTTGTTTGGGTTTGCTTTCTGCAGATGTTCTAATGGACCAGTTTGCTTTCTGCAGACGAACCAGTTTAGCACCCGAGAATTTTGCAAGCATAAACACAGAGCACTTTTCAGACACTGTCTCTGGAGAGCGAATTTTGGACACATTTACGGGTCCTGCTTCTGGGAAGTATCTAGGACAAACCGCATAAATAAGTGGCCTGTCACATCGGACCGCCACATCCCAAATTTCATGGGCTCGCAATGAAGCGCCTGACAGAGCTCACTGCTTTTTCTAACAGGGATCACCCAATGGAGCTGATGGGCAGTAAGCTTAAAATGATGGGGAGCTATTTCTTTGCACAACATGCTGTCAAATCACCAAGCTCCCTGCCTCAGGGCATCCTGGATGCTCAAGGTCTGCATGGCTTCAAACAGCACGCAGGCAGATTTGGGGAAGAAAAATCCACCGCCGGTATGAAATACAAGAGCAGCAGATAAACCATCCCAGCGATTCCTCATGAATGCCTCTTCCCCACTGGAAAACTCTGTCCCTGATGCCTCTGTGCACCTTCACTTCAGCTTCTGCTCACTGTAAATATTTAACAAAGCTTGGTCTCTCTGGAGACCCCCTCCTCGACGCTGCCCCGGCTGAACACTGTGCATTTGAACACCAGCCAAGGTTAACAAATTTGAGTGAAATGTCACGGCGTAGCCCTTCCTTCCTTCTCTGGCACCCTCCAGAGTGTAGATTCAAGCTCCACAAGCCACAGGGTGTTGTTGTATTTGTTTTTTCTTGCAGGGAGCTATTCCCATTTAATGCTTTGCCTGACAGCTGCTGTGATTAATAGGTGATGTGCCAAAAGCCACATGCTATTATTATTATTATGGCAACATTTAGAGGTCATAACCAAGAGCAGGGTCCCATTGTGCCAGGCACTGCACACTGTTGGAAGTGGTTCCTGACTGAGAAAACCTCCATCTAGGTAGGAATTTCTGGGAATGGGGGAAAAAATGTACAAAAATGTAAGTTCTGTGGGATTTTTCTATAGTATCATGCACAAGGTAAGCAGTAGAAGAGAATAACTCTGTCCTCCAGCACCCTGACACCCAACAGGTTAGACCATGCTGTCCACCATCTGAGTATTAACTTTCATGCATAATCATTCTACCATTGCACAGGGTACATGCATGGGTGCAAGGTTTTTGGTTGGCGGGTTAGACTGCATCTGCAAGGTTGCACTAGAACATTCATGAGAAATGAAAAAAAAAACCAAAAAAAAAAAACCAAAAACCCAAGCAATAAAAGCCCAAAATTTTGTTAGTCAGTGTTTGAAAGCCATGCCTTCAGTATAGACTTTGTGTTCCATCCTGGAGAGCTGAACCTTTCCTCTTCATGGCATGCACGTTAGAAGAACAAACGGCCTTATTTTCTAAAAAGATGAACCTGAACACCAGGCCAAGTGATTTGACCAAGGTTTCAGAGCAATTTGGTGGCAAAGGCACAAATAAAACCCTGAAGTCATAACAGCTTGTCCAGTGTATTGTCACCTAGATCCCACACCCAGCTCTGGAAGATGCAACATCCCTCAGCTCCCTGTACCACAGACCTTACTGGAAGTCTGCTGCCCTCTGAGGTGAAGACTACGGCTCCTGCCTGACTTTTGTCAGATGGTGAGAAATGGAGATTCAGATGCTCAGTTAGAGTAGTGGAAATATTATGTGGCCTACAACCACATAGGTGAATTCCTAAATTCATTCAAATTCATTTAGTTGTGCAGCTGGGCTGGTTAATATGTTATCTCCAGCTATTTGCTTGTCTTTGAATTTAGGTGTCATTCCATCCTCAGTAAAACATTGCTGTTTAGAGCAAGAGAAACAACAACTAAAAGAATGAAAAATATAGGATTGGAAAAACAGATACAAATTATTACTTAAAAGATGCATTTCCCTGCAAGCTCCTCGTCACCTCAAAGTATTTGATTTGCCGGCTTTGTTCAGGTTTTTGTCCAGGAGCTGATATCTGCCCATATCCACTTTTCAGCACTATTGCAGAACTGATGGACTTTTCAAGTCTTCATGGACACCTGTGTCGTCAGCATTGGGAAATGTTAAAAAAAGGCACAAAACCAGGCTGCCAACCAGACACCTTCTTAGCTGGACCCAAACTGGGCAGAAAGAGACCTGGATACCTGAGGACATGGCAGATCAGTTTTAGGATTAGTCCTGTTTTCCCCTTCAAGGAAAAACACCTGGTGAAAACAGGAAGATGAATATTCTCCCTCCAAATTCATGAATCCACCGTAGAGGCAGCTCACAGCCTTTCTTCAAAGCCCTGCACAGAAGCAGAGATCACACACTCCACTCAGACCTAATCCAAAAGTTCAGGAGGGTGTGCTCTGAGTTTCTTCATTCAATTTAACTTTTTAAGATCCATGTCTGATAGAACAGTCCATGCAGAAGCTGTTTTGTTCCAAAATGCTGTGATTTCTGAAAATGTACATTGCAGCACATGAATGACTAGTATGTTGCTATTCATTTGTGCTCCTTTCTACACCCAACAGGAATAAATCCTCCACTATCACACAGCACTAGGATCTCAGTATGTTTCTTTATTTAGTAAGAGCCACCTTCACCGCTAAATAGAACAAATAAGTAAATACAAGTGAGTACCACTACAGAAAAGCCTCCTTGGATCCTGGTGGGATATTGTGTTTGTCTGGGTCTATCAAACCACACAAGCTTGACTCCACATAGGAAATTACAGTATGATACACAACGGCCAACTCTGGAAAGAAAGTTGTCCCCCAGTAAAACCCAATTTGTCTTCTTTTTGCAGTGCTGTCTCTGAACTAACCAGCCTGCAACTGTCTAAAAAGAGTCTGACGTGATTTATACTATGGCAGAGGATAATAATTTCACTTAAAAAGGAGAGATCATCAACTGAATCAGAAAATAGTTACACCCGTAGAAGACAATTTTAATATAACAGTTCTGGGAGAATGAAATAAGTAATTCTCCTTTATATACTTCTACTTAAATAAAACTCAAACAAACAAAAAACCCTAAACCCACCACAACTCCCTGCAATGCTACTGCATGGAGTCAATCAAGTATCTCCCACGTGGACAGTTACCAACTGCCCCTTGTTTGTGCAAAAAACTATCAAATGAGAGCTGGGCCTTGGAAGTACTTCTGAGTTATTGGCTTTTCCATGCTCGTTAAAAAGTCATCATGTTTATCTCTGTAGAAGGAAAAAAAACCCTCTTCTAAGAAAAAAAAAGAAGAAAAAAGAAAGAAAAAGTCAGCTTGAAGGCAAGAGCCATGTGGCATGCTAGAGGAGAGGAGGAAACAGCATGCACAGCACAAAGCCATCCCCAGCAGAACTCCAGCTAGCAACAACCTGTGGAAATCCTTTCCCTTTATTACAGATGCAACTAAATAGTGTTGAAATAAAATGCCAACAGCAAGCAGGGATGGTTTTATCAAACCTCCACAAAAGTTGAACTGCTCCTGGGAGCTGGTTTTTTTTCCCTTCTGAGCAATTCAGCAGCTACAGAAAGGATGATTTCTCCTGTGCACACCACCCATAATTCCATCGTCAGATTAGACGTTTCAAAAGGAAACTTCAATCCCCATGAATAAAAGCAACTGTTTGAAAGAGATTCTTCACCTGCCACGTAACCTAGACAGGAGGGAGCTGACGGCTCACAGTGGGGTTGTGATAGGTCAGCCTTTACCCCTTCAAGTCTAGATTCAAGCAGAGACATTAGTAGTGGATTTTCACCAAGTGCTAATAAGAAAGAAAGCATCTTCAGGTTGCCCAGAGAGGTGGTGAATGTGCCATCCCTGGAAACATTCAAGGCCAGGTTGGCCAGGCTCTGAGTAACCTGATCTGGTTGGAGATGTCCCTGCTCCTCACAAGGGGATTGAACTAGATGACCTTTAAAAGTCCCTTCCAACCCAAACCACTCTGTGATTCAACTCTTCCTTCTCTTCATGTCCTCTTCACATCTTGAGTATTAACTACAGCCTGCACTGTCCTTTTCTCGTACGGCTGATATGGTTTTGCTTTTTCTGAAAGTGCAGAAGAGATTTGACTTGAGAGGCAGCCTTGTTTATTTTGCTCCTTCACGTGACTCTTCAAAGACAAGGCTCCATCTCATGATTATTGGAGGCCTTATAACTCTCCTCCCACTTAGATCCGAAGTTGTTTCTTGCCTGCTCTGAGCTTCCTTCACATTCTCCCTGCTACTTGACTTTCTCCCCGTTACCTGTGTTACAGACCTTGGAAAGAGACAAGTCAGTAATAACTTTGAAGATAACTTTAGGTTCTTCATCTACTGGGAGAATAGAATAGCTTTAAATAAAACGGAAATTCAAAGTACAAGGAGGAGAAGAGGTGATAACAACACCCATGTCCTGCTGTCAAATAGCTTACCGTAGCATTTATCCTTCATATAAAACTGTGAAGCAGTCAAGGGCTTTTTTTTGATCTTGAAAAGAGTCTGCAATGAATCCAGCTTCATACCATGTATTTTGTTGGTGCTCTCCAAAACATGAGTGATGGAAACAATTCATTGCCATCAGCAAATTCCTGCCTTCCTATTTTCCCTCTAGACAGCCCTACTCAAGTCACTCACTTCACCCTGCTTTCCTCCTCCTCTCTGGGATAGCAGATCTCCACTTTGGTCCCAGGGATGATGCAAGGAAGTACGGAGAAAAGAAAAGAAGAGGGCAGTTTCCACTTCCATTTTCCCAGGAGACAGTAGCTACCTCCACACATCTAAGGATGCTAAGAAATCACAGCAGCCTCTCATGAAAAAAAGAGGCAAAACCCAAAGATTGTGTTGAGTGAGGACAAGAATTAAGATTATGGGCCTTAGAAGCAGAGCTAGCTCTGCGCTTTCCACAAGGAAGTGGTTCATCCCCATTGCACTAAAATAACGATAACACCCTGGACTAGCCCCATGATGTGATATCCACCCTAAACCACACGAAGCATTTCAGAAGAGAGAACAAAACCTTCACTGTGAACTACATAAAAAATTCACCGTGGAAATTAATGACCTAAGATCGGTCTCCAATCTGAAGAAAAAAGTTTAAAATACCATCAAAAATTTCCTTACAAGACACACTAATTGAAGAAGGGAAAATGAAGCTTTTCCTGAGGCTTCTGCTCACTGTTTGGGTAGCACAGTGGGTTAGACTGGTCTTACAATTGACCTGGGTGGGCAGCTCTTACAGCAGCTGTGTAGAGATGGAAGTCAATGCTAGCTGTTATTGAACCTGTCTCAGTCCAGATGATGAGGATCACCAAGCACCTGGAATAGCACAATTTCCAGTGTAGACAAGAAAAGCTGTGCTTTACCATAAGTTCAGCCTGAAATCAGAGCTTATTCCACAAGCTTTTTGGTTCCAGTGAGTGGAAGTGGAGAAAATCCCTGTAGATCATGTGAAGCCAAAGTGTCTAGCTAAAGGAGAGACAGGGATTCCCTTGATACACAAGAGCTTGTCTACTTGAGTTGTCTCTTTTTCCCTGTGTTTTTTTCCATACATGTTCTTTGTCATGGAGTCTGTCTCTGTGGTCCTCTTGAACTTAATATCCAATACCTCTGGGCTAGAAATATAAATTTTGGTTTGTGGTTTGTGCATTTCGGGAAGCAACAGGGAAAAGAAAATGGAAGAAGCTGAAAGCACTGGGAAAAGGAGGTGGGGTGGGAAGAAAGATGAATAAAGAGGAAAGATTAAAAAATGACAACTGTGTGGGGAAAAAAGAAAGCAATATAATTAGCAGAAACCTACCCTGACACAAATTAGTCCTGCTCTTCTAGGCAGCTTCCCAAGGAGAGGACAAGGATCAGAGAACCCAATTTCCTGCTCTTCTTCAATGGAGCTGTCCAGTGCCAAGGGAGTAGAGTGTAAGTTCAGTGGAGATTCAAAATGCCCACGTACCCCTAAACACTGAGTTCTACCTTCCATGTTGGTCATTGCCTGGGAAAACTGGAGGTAGCCCTGGGAAAAAGCTGCTTAATGCAACTGGCACAGCTCTTCTTTCTCTTTTTCCGAGCCAGGCATGAAAGTCTTGGGAGAAATTCAGGAATCCATGAAACCTTTGCTTTGAGAGAAAATACAGCTGACTCATATAAGGAGAGGAGACAGCCACTTTCTCTGACACATTAATAAGAAGTTATCCACAAAGTATTCTCATCATCCCAATCTATACTTACTGATGGAGAAGACAACCTCAGATATTTAAACAGTAAGAGTGGTCTTACTAGGTCTAGTTGAAGATCCATCTAGCAAAAAGCTGCCCCAGCAATGGCCAACAGCAGATGCCAAGAGAAGAACAGAGGAAAAGGGCAAACATACAGAAATATGTAACCAAAATACTCTTTCAAAGAGTTTTAGGCTGAAGGATGTCCCAAGCCAAATGTAGAAACTTTATAGTTAATGGACCTCCGTTAATTACTTTGCCACAGATTTGTCTAGTTGCTTTTTTGAACCCAGAATATGTCCTGCAGCAGGAAGTTCTATCAGTCAATCAGTTTTTGTGACCAGAGAAATGGCTTTTTTTCCCCCAGAACAAGTTTCCATTTGTTTTGAACCTGACATCTGCTAGTTCCCTGAGAAATTCCCTAGTTCTTACATTGGAAAAGACAATGAACAATTGATCTTTATCTACTTTCCATGGAAATTACTCCCTCCACCCCCAGAAAGAACCCACCAAAAACCAGTAAAAAAAAAAATCAAGCAGTGCTAGAAGTTGGATTTCTCATCATGAAAAGAAAATAGAAGAATGATGCTGGGGCTGTCTATTAAGAGACCTACCCCAGTTTTTAGATCATCTTTAAGCCATTCAGGCTTTATACCATGCTTCTATGCTTTCTATTTTTACAAAATAGTTGACCCCTCCATAACAACAACTGCTTCTTTATCAAAACTTCTTCTCCCCTGGCAAAATTTTACATCTTTCACTGCAGGGTCTCCCAGGACTCTACGGATGACAGATCCATCCCAGCTATTGCAGAACACTTTCAAATATCAGCAGCAAAACCTAGATTCAGATCTCCCCTCTCCTCGCTACCACAGATACCTTGTCTCCGTCCCTCTTGGTTCCGCACATCTATTATGCGCATTTTCATTACGAGCATTTTGCAAGCGATCTGTTGATTCATTGTATTAGAATTGCAAACAAATGGTATCATTTTCCCCTCACGCTCTTCTTTGAGAATTCAGCATTGATTTCCAAGCATTGTTGGGCTACTTGACTGACACTTGTGGTTGATTTCAACCCTTTAAGATTTCTCACTGAAACCACTCCTGCTCATCAGTTCTTCTGCTAGGACTCAAGAGCTTGTAGGAGCTCAGGCACCTGTATCAGCTTACACGGTCCCCACGTTTCCCTATTCTATATATGATTTATAACGCTTGGCCTTGAAATCGTAATTTGACAAGGGAAAGCGAGGAGCAAGGGGCCAAATTCAAACCTCACCTTGATGTAATTCTACTGACTTCAGTATTTGCCGTGTGTCAGACGGGCATGTGTGTGTTTATCACATCCAGACCTTCAAAGGGCCTGTTATGCTGTAGGCAGTCAGTGCACTATTTAATCCTTCAAGTGCTGGGATTCTTTCTTTTTCTGGCATGTTTTTGTCTTTTTAATAGACAAATGTGGATTTGCCATGGCTACTTTTATATCTGAAACCACAACAAAATACTTTCAAGTGCTGTCATATTCTTTCCTCGCAGTTTCATATTAACGGGTCTCACACACCTTGACAAATATTCATGGATCCTGACATATCTGGCTTGCATAGTGAGGTTTAGGATCTCGCAGACGAAAACAGAGGAACGGTGGCAGTAAATAATTTGCCCACACTGTTGGATAGCAGGGTTTCTCTGACTGCAGAGATCAATGCCAATAAAACAATGTGTAAACGTGGTACTTTTAAAATTTTAACTATCTTCTCATTAGAGAAGAAAACAGGATAAAAAGCCTATTCTGGATCTGTACAGCTCCCATGGAAATCAGCTGGATTTTTTACACTGCCTTCAGTGGGATCTACATTCTGCTGTAAGGTTCTCAGGACATTTCAGCGTATTCTCCCTTAAAAGAATGAGGTTTTGGCACCTTCAGTAGTTAAGTGCCTTCACACCCCTATAAACCTTGATCATCATGTCAGAGATCAATTCTCCTTGCAAGTAACCCATTAGGGACGCCAAGATCAAATCCAGCTACTAATCCAAGACTTCAAAACAAAGCACCAGAGCATCAAGGCCACCTGCACTCACTCTGCAGAATCAAGACACCTGGTGGGGAAAGGAGCCTTTGGATGCTCAGGATTCAGGACATTAGACAAGAAGCCCAAGGAAAGATCTTCTACTGCAGAAAGCAATCTCTTCAGGACAAGCGAAATTATTTCAGACCTTTAAAACCAAATTGTGCAAAGCCCTGGAAAGCACGCTGATTTGGTGCTTACTATGAGGTCTTGAAGAGATGATTGACTTTGTTTCACAGCCTTCCAAATGTCCTCCCTTTGCTGACTGGATAACTGAGCCTTCATTCAGCTGGTCTCAAAGTGGTCTCACACAGAGACCTGAGGGCGTCTCAGTGCAGGAATGTGAGCCCCTCTCTGCTCATCTGCCTCCCACACAGATCTTCGAAAGCCTGGCCCAGAGCCATTAATAATGATATCTCCTGGGTGTGTTTCTCTTCTGACTGGCTGATTGATTTTATTGCTGCGGCAGAGAATTGCAAATATGAAGGGCTCAGTGTACCAAAATGACATTTGTGTAACTTATATTGTAAATACTTACCGACATGCTGACGTTGTTAATGTAAGAATGTTAAGAGGCTATTAATTTTGTTACTGCTTCATCAGCAGCAAGCACTACTGTTCTCCTCCCCAGCCCAGCTGCTTGGCTGGTGAGGTGTCCTCCAGACAGGAGACTGGGAATGTAGGACAGTGTTGATGATGCCAAATGCCGGTGCACGGTGGGGCATAACTCCACACAACATCTGTGCACATCTGGAGCCTAGATGCCTTTGTGAGCCTTAGATGGACAGGGTGTCTGGAAGATTTTAGCGGTGTCCCAGCTTTGGACTGACTCTACACAGAGAAGAGGCCTTCAGCCTTTTCTTGATTCTTCAGATGAGCATCAGAAGTTATCTTTCTTGTCTTATTTTTCCTATTTTCTCTTTCCTGTCTTTTCTCATCCTTAGAAAACCCTGCTACAAATCTGAGAAACTGTTTCTTAGCACCAGAGTAACTCAGTCTTTCCCTATGCCCTCAAAAAGTCATGTGCATCCAGGACACAAAAGACCCTGTTTCACCTCTTCTCAGACACGATTCTCAAATTTATTAGAATGTGTAAACCTGTGGAATTTATGAACACCGATGTCTTCATTGCTTATTTTATCAAATCCCTTCCTTTACACACTCCGACAGAGTTCGTTGTAGGTCAGATCCAGGATCTCTCAGACTCCAAGAAGTTAGAGCAGGAGGGGAGAAAAAGACCTGCAAAGCCATCCTGTCTGACCCTCTTTCAGTGCAAGAAGAAAGAGGTTCCCCTGGGGAGACTGGGGCGAAAGAACACAGAGACAGCTCTTGTAACGGGAAAACTATTAGCCCAATGAGTTGAAAAAGTGACAGACTGATAAGAAGTAGCCTCAGTATGAGGAATAACTTCCTGACAGTAAGATCTATCAGGCTGCATGAGGGAGGCCCAGGGGAAATGTCAGGAGGACCAGCATTCAAGCCACTTAGAACAAAACATATTTGGAAACAAACCTGAAGTGACCAGGAAAATAAACTAGCTACAGCCTCCTAGCAATAATTCTTTTCCATAGCTAATAATTCATGAGGAGTCATCAGGAGGCACAAACAACGTCCAAAGAGGAATGCAGTTGACTTACTCGACTTCACCGAACGAGCATACAACCGCTGCAGTATATATGTCCCCCGGGACCTGGTGCGGCTGAACTAGGCTGATCAGAAGGATTTGCAAAATGGCTAGAATGCAAATCCCTACCCAGTACTGGCCAGAAACAGCAGCAATGCAAGATTCGCCACTACACAAGATCTTACAGGTAGAAGTGTTGCAGCACTTAAGGCAGCACAACTTTTAATCTACAGGTGACCCCAGGAAGGCAGTGAGCATCAACCAGTGGATATTTAAAATTAAGCACCAGTCTTTATCAGCAGAAAGCCCTGCAGGAAAGCCTCTGCCTGACCCCTTCCCACAACTTTCACCTAGGTTACTGAGTGATAACATAGCCAATTAGAAGCCGTTCATCACCACATCACCCCTAGGCATTCACCCATCAAGGACAATGTTTTCAGCAGTAGCCTCATGCAGCTCATACAGATTCTGAGGATCAACCAGAGACGGTTGGGAGCATGTTACTCACTCCCAGGGTTGCACCCCGCCTGCAGAAACAACTGAGTTAGGAGATGCTGGGACATCAGACTCAGAACAATTGAGTGCATCTAGCCTTGGAGATTAAAAAAGCGAGGGCTACTCATGCACGCCGTAGCCCCTGAATCAAGACTCGCATTCATTCACTGGTTCTGCCTCTGACTCACTATCTGACCTTGAGAAAGTCATTTAATCTCTCTGCACCTCAGGATCTGCATAAAAATAATTATTATAGCTGATGTTTTATGGGAAAAGACTGCTACCGTATAAAACATCATTCTAAAACGCCCTTTCAAATCCTTCATTAGGAAAAAAAAAAAAAAAAAAAAATCTACAGGGGGGCTAGAAATTCAGCATCTTATTAAGCCTTTCCCAGCATCTCAATGTGTTTGACTAACACTCAAGACATGCTATGCTACATTTAGATCAGAATTTGAGACTGTGAATTGTTCATAAAATCTTCTAACTTATTCCAGCGACAGCTTCAAGTTCTGATGATGAACTGTATCTAATTAGTTATTTTGTCATTTGCAAAGATAGCTGGATAATAAATCACTATTTCAAGCTAGAAAACTTTGACTTAGCATCTCTCCTCCTTCTTAATCAACTTTTGAGCCATTCATTAGGTTTTCATCCAGAAATCCTTTTTCAAACAATTGTCAAGCAACCAACATTTTTCAGGTTAAAATGAAGCTGGAGATTGGGAAGTTATTTTCTTATTTAAGGGAAAATATTCCCTCATTACTGTCAGCCAAAAAAAAAATATATATATCCAGCTTAAAGCTTATCTTCTGTAAAATAAACATTGCTACAATTTTTCACCCTGTTCCAAGCCCTCCAGCCAGAGAGCAAAGGCAGGGTTTTGTTGACAGCACTATTTGCAAAACAGCTTTCCTCTCTCTGATTCAGGTTATGAACTCTGGGAAAAATGGTAAGAAAAAGGGGGAGTTTCTGAGCCTTCTTCGTATCAGCATCCTTCCTCAGCCGGACATGCATGGTCCCTCCAAGAGGAACAATCTTTAGCAACCTGATATAGAATGCAGAAGAAAAAGATGGAAAAGACTGATCTGTTCAGAGGGCTCCACTCTTCCTACTGTACTATTTTTTCATCTCTCATGGCACAAATTATTAAGCAGATCTTTAGCTGCCACTCATCCCAACTGCAGAGACAAAAGTCTCTTCTGCATGAAGCCACCACAGCTCAATCAGTGTCATGCCACCGCCCGTCAGTCACGTATTACTCACTTCATTCATATTAAAGACCTACTCAGATCTGAGACTGTACAACACCTTGGCATCATACACTTCTCACGCAGAAATAGCAAAAGAAAGAGTTGTGTTTCATTTGGTTGTTTCAGAAGCTGCATATGACAAGAGGGTTGTGTTTCATTTGGTTGTTTTGGAAGCTGCATATGACAGTAGTGGTGGTTGCTGGTGTTCAGTGGATAAAAGATATGTTGCTGTTACAGGACAAAGAATTTTTTTTTTTTTTCATGAGTTATACCTCCAGTTATTTAAAATCAAAACACTGGTGTAACAGCTTTCTGATCACAGCATGGATTTCCTTCACTGAGTTTCCAGTGGGATCTTCTCTCCTGAGGTGCTGGAGGTTTTCTGAATCCCTGTCTTTCTCTCCAAGCAAGAACTTGCGTAGGACAGCCAACACCCAGGCTTGGATGAAGGGCCATCCTTATGCCCTACATTGCAGAGAAGGTCAAGGTGACCAGCCTTATTAGAAACTCAACTTCAGCATAATCAAGGAAAGTCACTGCAGTGCTGGATGCAATGACCCTTGCAGCAAGCTCCGTCACCTGATGCCAAGAGGATATTCCACCTTCAACTCAACATCTGCCTAATAAGACCAGAGGGGATGTCAGAGGGAGCATAGAGAATCCAACATTAGTGTCCAGAGAGGACAGAGCATGTGCATGAATCCTAATTGCCTGATAGGGAGAGAAAGTCACGGCCAGGGTCATCCTCAGTGATTACACAAGGTCCCCAGACACCTGGCAGGGAGAAAAACCCTACATCGAAGGCAGGTGCACTTATCAATGGCTGCACTCTGAATGCTCAGCTCTGTTTCCTTGAGTTGGTCCTGAGTTTAAACACAACAAAATAACTCAGGTGACAGCGTCCCAGGGCAACAAATGAAGATAAAAGCATTCTGCCAAATTCTGCAAACACTTCCTCAGGCTAATTAATTGTTGGATGCAAGGTTACCTTTAGGAGAAGTTCTGATGCTTTTCTCATTGCTCTCTATGCAATAGCCCCATAAACATTAGGGATTTAGAAATGCACATGGATACCACCACCACTGTGCAGCCACTTTTTTCAAGGAGACTGATATTCCGCAACAGGCAGAGGCAATAAGATCGCAGCACGTCTATCTTGTTTTTCCAAAATCAAAATGAGCCCTGTATTCATTCACATGCACTTAAAGCCTGGCATCTTTAACATGCCTGAAGGTTTTACCATCTTCTGAGATTTCCACTTGAATTACAGCAGCAGTGGGAAAAGACTGAATGAGTCACAGTCTGGAGCTCTGTCCTCCTCTCATCCCGTTGAATCGCATACAGATAATCTGATGAGAGGTTGCGCATCAGAGAGCGCAAGGCAGCTGTGATTTGAAACGCGCCTGACGTCCAGTACCAACAACTCAACATTCAAAGCAGTGGGAGGAAAATTCAAATACATCTCAGGCCTAAGTCTAGGCCTGTTTTCTGCTCTCTCGTCCTGAGAGAATTCATGAGTTGTTATGCCATGCTTGTATGATAACAGAAGGATATCGCAATCCAGCTATTCCCAGGGAGGGAGCTACCAGTGGGTCCTCCACATGAAGGGCAGGATCATGGGGTAATGGAGGAACATGTGCAGTCTTGGATGGTCCTGAATCCCATAGAAATATTCCATGGACTGCTTCACTCCCAGCCCATGGATTCCCTTATTCATCCTCCATAGCTTCAACTATGAGGGCATTATACTGTTGAAAATAAATACTTTAATACAAAGCCAGAGGTCTACAAGGGACATACAGCTTTACGTTTCAAGGCATAAGCCAACCCTATATAGAGGGGTTCAACCCAATGTAGATAGGTCAAGGGGAAATATTCCCACAGGTTGGAATATCTCATAACTCCTTTCTGACAGCTTTCCTGCACCTTCTGCTGAAACGAAGGGCAGAAAAACACCAGATGAGATGGACTTCAAATCCACTCCGATTCTCTGTTTGGTCAGCAATGATTTCCACCCCTTGAAGCACTCAGGTGTCATCTTTATAATGGGAATTTTGGTCAGGGGAATGAAGAGCGGAGAGAAAACCAGAAGCTGACACTTCCGCATGCACCACATTCTAATTGGGGTCAAGGGATGCAACAGTTGGAGAGCAGCAAGTTATTTTCTGCATCACTGGCCTGTCAAAATATGTTTCTACTCAGATATAAGGAAGGAAAAGGACAGAGCCCAGGAACAGCTCCCTGTCAAGTCAGTTCTTGGAAACGTGGAATGCCACAAGTTGCCACCATGAGCTGAGCTCAGCAAGGTGCTTCATACCCTGTATCCTGGAGATGGCATGGAGCTAGGAAGGTTAGTGGAGAACCTCAACCAGCCACAAAAGAAGGAAGAAGGGCATTTGAGGCAAAACTTTCCAGAAATAATTTTCATAGGTAGCTCTGCCCATGAGATAATATGATCTCCCTGTTGACATTTGGTGGACTTAGATTTAGCAAGTACATTTACTGGGCTCCCAAGGACACCGGGGGTGAAGGCTCACTCTTGCATAGCCAGGCAAGTTTCCCAAGGACCAGAAAAAAAAAAATAAAATTCAACTTCAGCCAAGTACAAAACCAGAGCAGTTACCTCCCCACTCAACTCAACCCAAGAGAAAGATTGTGAGGTAGAATCCTCATTACATGTCTGGAAAGCCAAAGCTCCATGTTCCAGCTGGTCAAACAGTATGAGTCCAAACACCAATATGGAAAAAGCTCTTCCTGATGATGGGAACAGATAGGACTGCTACAGACTCGCTGTGGATGGAGAAGACAAAGAAGAGAGAGAAGAGCTCTTCCTCTGATGATCACTGTGTTTCTCTGTTTTGGATGGAGAGCATGAGCAGATCCCTGCCTTCACTTGCTGTGTGTCCTAAGCATGCCCATTCAGCAATTAGGGGTATCTTCACCCAGCAAGAGTGGGACCCCTGCCCAAAGCTGTTCAGCACAGTTAGTGCTGCCTAACTCAAGGCAAATTACCCCACACCAAGGAGCTTCCCTATGAGAACTGGAGGACTAAAGGGCAGAAAGGAAGCAGGGACAGGGACAGAAAGCTAAAACCCATAAGAGACAGAACATGATGCTGCAAAACCAAGAAAAAGGATTTCTTTGGTCACATATCTAACTCGAAAGACATAGAAAATTTGGGGCTATCACTCAAGTGCCTATGCAAGAGAGGGGCTGAACTGACGATTCCAGAGACGGATGTGTCTGTGCATGCCCATGAAGGACCCTTGCACTGCACTGCCGTAACTATGTGATTTACCTTTCATCCAGAAACATCACATCTCATGCTAAAAGCACAGCTCAGTGTTTGGTCAGGGTCTTCTGCTGACATTGCCACTAAACAAACACCTGAATCTGATGCCCAGACAACACCCACGTCCTCACCACGGGCCAGGAGACATCACAAACACAGCACCCAGCTAGAAACCAACTCCATCCCTAGCACAGTGCACACAGAGATATTCCCTGTGTGCAGCTTTTTATAAACCTCCCTTCCTCATAAATGAATGATGAGGCCCCTTTAATTGAATTAATTCTAAATGCTGATCTTGGGAGGAATTATCAATGTAAAACAGCAGTGCAAGTGCAGGGTGTTTGCATAGCGCTGCCAACCACAGCGGCTTACTTGCTGCTCACAAATGTTTTCAAACAATGATATTTGAAGGAAAGGAGGGAATGGCCAGGACCCGAGGGCTTCCCTGATAGGATCATCAAGACCTCCTGCCATGCTGCTCGAAGCCCCCAGCATCATCCAGGAGAGGTCTTGGAGGTTCTTTGGATGCAAAAAGTCTCTTAAGACTGTGTGTTAAGGTGCTGTTTGTACAAGGTTGAAATAAGACCAGTCGCATGCGAGTCAGAAAGATGCTGCTGTTGCCCAAAGAGACAGCCAACCACTCCAACCCATCCCATCACCCCAACCAGGTGATGAGATAATGAAAGACCAAATGTGGCCAAGAGTTTGATCATAGAGGTGTGGGGCAGGACAAGCTCAGAGCTTCCCCAGCTCGGTCCTACATCTGAACTGCAGAAACACTTACCCTCGATGGACCAGCAGCTGAAAATGGTGTTCAAGCAGCCAGTTCAACCAGCAGCCCCTGAAACACTAAGTCAAGGCTCCTCCTGTCCCAACACCCTGTCTTGACACACAGGATCTCCCCTGTCTCACATCAACGTGCCAGCTCAGAGGGCTCGGTGTGGGATCACATTGCACGAGCACAGAAAGCCAAGCAGCAAGAAAAGCTGTTCCCTTGTCTGTTCTTCCCAGCAGGTAGGTGTGAGAAGCCCAGCCATGCAGGAGGAGAGCTGCAGACAGAAATGTGTCAGGCCACGCTTTGTTTCCTCGGGAGCCAGCACAGTTGGTGGGGAGGAGTTTGAAGGGGAAAAAAAAAAAAAAAAAAAAAAAAAGGGGAA